>CAUYQU010064409.1:0-42699 GCA_963574635.1 Cheracebus regulus
ACAGCGGCGCTGAGATTCGTAGCGCCTTTTTGCCTCGGGATCTCCTGTGCTGGCTCCCTGATTCGGTCCCCCTTTTAATCTGCCTTCCCATAGCTCCACTCTCCAGTTAAAAGGGCACACAGACCAGTGTATTTTGTACAGAGACCCGCCGCGCTGGAGCCCCAGCAAAGCAGCTGTGCTGGCCAAAACAGCCTCGCCGGCCGAAACAGCCGCGCCGGCCGAAACAGCCGCACCGGCCAAAACAGCCGCACTGGCGACCCGTGGGGCTGCTCCACCTGGGAATCTCCTGGTCTGGGGGTAATAAAAATCTGTCTGGAAATGCGGCGTCCACTCACCCTCTGCACTTTCACTGGGAGCTGCAATCCTGAGCTGCTCCTAATCTGTCATCTTGGATCTCTCTCTGTTTCCTTTATTTTTTATGTTTCATCTGTTCCTACATTAATTTCCATGCATTTGTTAGAAAAGTAACCTAGTTTAATTTTATGCAGTTAATTTCCTAGGGAAAGACATACTCTTACAAATGAGTCTTGGGGTATCAGTTTGGTAGGGTGTGTTGGCCTTTGTTCTAGGTAGAAACATTTTGTTGTCTCCATGTAGTTTCTATAGCTGTTACCCATGTTAAAGTCATTTGCAAGTTGCTCAGTGGCCTATGCTGAGAGAGTTTGTGGTGATGATGATGTGGTTTTGCTGAAAATTGGCTCTATGGGCTATTTCGCAGGTTAGAGGTATATGTGCGCACACAGTGGGTCTGACAACTTGGTGTCTGGCTCAATGGGTTTCAGGCCACAGGGCTCTTACTCTGGCTAAGAGCATAGGCATGCAGTTGTTCAGCCAGCCTGGAAGAATGTCTTCCAAAGGCAGCCTGTGGGGCTGTTTAATCAGGCCCACAAAGGAGCAGTTTCCTAGCTAGGTTGAAGGCTTATTTCCCCAAGTGGCCCACAGGGCTACTTCTCAGGCCTGAGATATGAGCACAGGCAGGCTCAGCTGGCCCTGGGGTTGTGTCTGCTGGTGGTCAGCCCACAGGGATGTTTTTCAAGCCCAGAACACAGTCACATGCTTTCTGGGCGGGTCTGGGTGCATGTTTGCTGTGAGTGGCTTACAGTGCCCCAACACAGAACCTGAAAACAGGTGCTCAGAACACAGGCACCCAACTGCTCAGCCAGCCTGCATGTGTGTCTTCTAGGGGTAATCTGCAAGGCTGTAATTCAGGCCTAGAATGTTAGAGAAAGGCTGTTTTGCCTCTAGTTGTGTCTGCTAAGCACGCGCACAGGACTATTTCTGAGGCCTCTGACATGGCTACACAGCTACTCAGCATGTCCACTAGGGGTGGACACCTGAAGCTCAAGGTCCAAGACATTCTTTGCTGTTTAGCTGGCCCATGCATGTGCCCACTGAGGGAAGCCTTTGGGACTGTTTTCCTAACCCTGACTGCAGGTACAGGGGTATTGAGCAAGCCAGAGACATGTCGGGAGCAGGAGGGGTTGCTGTGGGGCTATTTCTCAGACACTGAATGCAGGAACATAGCTGCTTTACTAGTCCAGGGGTATATTAGCTGCTCAAAGCCTCTGAGTTCTTTCCTGCTTTGGGAAAGGGCATGCAGTGTTTGGCTAGCTCAAGGGTGGATTTGCCCAAGGCAAGATGGGAAGATTATTTATCTGGCTAGAAGGGTGGTGCCAAAGATTGGTTTCTCTGCTGTACTGGCCCAGAGTCTCAGCTGATCCTGGACCCATGATCCACATAGCTGGGGTTGTAGCATTCATTCACTGTTGTTGGCTTGTCATAATGAAGATGGTGCTCTTTGTTGGAGAAGTACGGTGGCTGCGGGCCCCCAGGATAAGGTATATTCCAGAGGTGGCTGTGATCTTTAGATGGCAATATGCTGCAGCAGCTTGGCTCATGGTGGGGAATGAGCCTTCAGGGTGGAGGGAGAGAGTACACACCTTGTGCTCCTAATCTAAGCTAATGAATTCCCAGCAGCTCTCCAAACCAGGCTCAGGCTTTGTGTGGACTGTGGGGTTCTCCTCCTGTACGAGACTGTAGCTGTTTACATCAGTAATGGGGCTTGTGAGTTTCTGCAGTAGGAAGTCCCTCCTGACTTGGCAAATTAGATCAATGTTGGGGAGATGGGACTACAGAGTCTAGGTGCATCCATGCCACCCTCCTGAATCTCCAGTAACTATGGGTGCATCTTCACTGCCCTTTCCCTTTGACACTCCAGTCCAGTCTTAGCTGTTTATTCATTACCTTGGTCCTTTCTTGTGGGAGAGATGAATGCCAGGCAGCTATAGTCAACCATCTTGATGACATCACTCTTTTTTTTCCCCCTATTTGATCTTAAAGCACTTTGATTCCTCCTGCAATTTATATAGCAATTTATTTATTAGTATTCTTTTACTTTGGGAAATACTGATGCTGAATAGATTGACTGTCACTGCTGATTAATATCAAGACTCTTTATGGAAGATTAAGGAAATTTATATTCAGTTTGGCTCTATAGCTAACCACATTAACAGTCAAATACTATGCATAACATACTTTCCTTTTTTCATGAAACATGAGTTTATATAGCAATTAGAATATAATTTGAAATTATTTTTCACTGGAGCTATACTGTCACCTTTTCTGTTGATTTCTCAGGAAATTTATGATCGATCACATATTTGTATGATCTTATAAAATGAAACAAGTAGACTTTTTTAAAAACTTAGAAGAATTTTTACAGCAAGTCTGATTGTTATTTAAAGTGCTTGTGTTTATTTATATTCATAAAGAAAGAGGGAAGAGAAAAGAAGTGTCAGTTTTTAGGAAATTGTAAGATGCATTGGTTATACTCTTTATGTTCTTTGCTATAGGGAAGGAGTTAGAACATTAGCAAGATATAAAAACTCTTGAAATATTTTGAGTGCTCTGGAGTTACATTTGTTTACAAATAGAAAAAATCTTTAAATCTGGAAAGTCTAGGGAATATCATTCTCAACTTGGGATTATTAGCTTCTGGCATCATTTTATTAGTGCAGTTGTAATTATGGATTATAATACCTGCTGGCTCTTCATTTCTCTCTGCCACCAGAGGGAGATGAAAACTCACTTGTAGGGCTTCAGCACTGATCGCCAGCGATAGCATTTAATATTATTCAGCTCTCTCTCTCTCTCAGGGAGCTTCATTACCAAATTATTTCTAGGCATTGATAAGGTAAAGCCTGTGCTATTGAGGAGTATTAGTGAAATCTCAAGCTTAATTCATATGACAAAAACATTATTTTATGCAGAACAGTCCAAGAGAAATGGTGGAATTTATGGCATAATCAAAGTTGGTGTTTGACAAAGGAGACCACTACCTAATTATAAATGAGTTGACTCTCTAAATTTTGGTCAAATGTTTTACTTTCAATGTTGCAGTTTGCATACTGTAACTTAGAGCAAATAACAGCGTGCTTTGTTTTTTCAAGTTAGGTGGCAGTTTTTCCAGAGGGGCTCACCTGCTCTTTTAATGTAATTTTAAATTAAAGGATAAAAAATTCTGTGTATTTATTTGCTTTCACTTTTACTCCTAAATATATTTGATGGAAATTTACTGAATTTCCATCAAGGTATTCTTTTTTAGTATTTTCCCCCCACGTGTAACAAATATTACAGATAAATCAGCAAGACTGTGAATTATTTATGTCATCTTTCTTATTCTTGCTTGACATTATTAAATTCATAAATGAACGTTATTAAGATCTCTTATTTTTAAGTCTAATGTATTATGGTAGTATAAGCTGGTTCCATAACACTGACAAAAAAAAAAAAAAAAAACTCCTTGTGTTTTAAGTAAAAATGACCTAGCCACTTGTGAAGATTTAGCTCTCCAAGTGTGCTTTTATTAAACAATAACACCACAGGAAAAAATTTAAAATACATTAGTTTATTAATATTTTCTTTATTATCTTGAAATTTTACTTAAAAGTAGAAATACAAAATTATATTAATTTTTCTTCCTATATCCTACTGTTACTTAGCCCAGTTACTTGGCATTTTGAATGTTATGAAAGTTTATATCTAAATGGAAACACAAAAGCAACACTTTTCTGAAGTCTGGAAAAATGCATTTACAATTGTGAAAGTTTAGGTACAAACTTGACCAAGGTGTCAAGATAGTAGTAAGCAGTTGAGCTAGCATTTGGACCAAAGGTTATGACTCCAGAGACCCTATATTTACCATAAAATAGTAACACCAAGGAATTACAACTCTTCTCTAGCTGATAGGATGATTTTGTCATTTGCATGCATGCCTTCTCTAATATCTGTATTTTCTACAAGGAATCTGTATTACTTTTCAATTAAGAAAAAAGTATACAATTAGCTGCATGTTAGGGAAATAAATAATTGCACTTATAGGCAAAAACAGATGTTGAGTCAGGTCTAGTGAATAGTGCATGCCTATGATGAAAAAATGTGGAATGAACAAATAATAATGTCCCAAAGGCTCACATGTCTGTATATTGAAGTGAACTTAGTCAGTTTATTAATTAGTTCATTGAAGTATAAATGGAATATAAAGAAAAGGAAGTCTGACAATATTAAATTGAGAAATTTAAAAAGTAATTTTACATTTTGACATATTTATACCAATTAAACTGCCTCACATTTTATATCTCATTTTACAGTGATGTCTAAGATAGTGCTTAATAAAATTCATATATATATATATATTAACCAATTATGCATTTGGAGTGGAAGGGTTAAGGCCTATGTTTAACTCAATACTACACTGCTTTTTTCAGTTGTCATTTTGAATATATTTGCATTTATGTATATGTAAAATTTTTAAAGTCCTTCCAATACTACTTCCTAACATATGCCCCACCCGCAGCAAACTTGTTAGTTAAATTAATAGGAAAAGCATTTAAAAAAATAAACTTCCCGATTAAAAACTAGACCTAAAATCCCATTCATCAGCATGCTGTTCATCCATAGCAATATTATATGAGAGAGGAAAAATACACACTAAGCACATAACTGACAAATATGCCATTTCAGGTAGAAATGTGCTGCTTCATTTAATTTTTGATGAACAAAATATGTACATCAGCAATCAAAAATCATTACATTTATCCCCTCCTCCATAATTAAAAAGAAATCCTGAGCTCTGTAATCTGGAGTTGTTTTTCAATCCTAGAAAATATGTGAAAAAATCCTTTATTTACCTTAGTGATATTGACAGAATATAATGTTAATATATGATCATGTCAGTCTTAAAACCACTTGCTATGTAATAGTTTTCGATAAATTGAGGAATATAGCCTATATCTTCTGTCTGTGTAATATTTTGGTTTAACTGACCATTAAACTCCAAAGAAGTGTTACTGATCTAGATACCAAAGACATAATAGAGTTTTATTCTTGGACCTAACATTTGTATGAGTGCCTGTTTTCAAAAATTCTCAAAAATAAGTTTCATAAATGTATATGTTATATTGTGTTTGTCTATCATTCCTGAAATACTTGATGTATTAAGCACTCAATACAAAAACAATAAGCAAGATAAATAACAGAAAATTCACATATTAAATAGCAAATGGGTAGAAAGTATATATTTTAAAGACTGCATTGGCAACTAAATCTTTAAACCCCATTTCCCTCATCCAAAACATTTAATTCTTCATTTTATCTCTGGTCTACCATTCGAGAAATACTATATGTTAACACCCCTGTGGATGGCACATACTCCCAGGGGAAATTATGCTCAGGAAGTGTAATTCTGTTTCCTTTCAGGCCCACAATGAAAATGTCCTTAACAAGGTGTGGATCCAGTACTTTGAAAGGACTAGTCTTCAGACAGTCCAGAGAGACCCCTCCCAACTTGTTCATATTGAAGTGGCCTCTTTTATCTCCCTTGGCACTCCTCCTTTATGCCAGCTATTGATACTATTATTGTGGAAGAATGCTCAGGTGATACAGCAACCACTGCCAGCCTAGGCACATTGAGTAGGAATGTTCTATGTGCTAAATGCCAGAGAGGTGTTAAAGTTAATTTTTATTCCAGAATTCGCCATCTTCTCTCAATCTCTATGGACTTTTCCTTTGCCCTCCTATATGCTTTTTTTTCCTGTTAATTTTCTTTTCTCATTTCTATTCTGAGATTTTTTTTTTTGGTCTTAATGTTTCTTGTAGCCTAATCTCTGTGTATATATTCTTATATTCTAATCTTACTGCATACAATATGGTACCCAAAGTATGAGATGCTATAGGTCAGGTAAATGATACATTAATACATCACACTCAAATAATTATAATTTACAAAAAATGTGAGTTGTTATACCTGTTTTCCAGTAAGTCTTACAATAATTTATAAATTCCATAATACATGTTACTGGTATAAGTGATGAAAATGACAACTATTCATTAAGTGATTCACTATTTTCTTTATAAGAATTAGAAGAGTTTTGATTTTAAAGAGTGCTTATGGTTAGGAGAATTGCATGATTGTGTGAATGGGGGCCATGTTAGCAGGGATGACATATTTTCTGAAATTGGTTAGTGATCATTTTTATGGACTGAATTGTGTATCTCTGAAATCCATATGTTGAAATCCCCAATGTGACTTTATATGGGGATAATGCTTTAAAAGAAATAAGGTTAAATGAGGTCAGAAGAGTGGGACTCTGATCCAACATGACTGGTATCCTTTTAAGAAGAGGAATAGACGTCAGTGATAAGTGCACACAGAGTAAATGCCATGTGAGGACATAGTAATAAGACAGCCATCACCAAGCCAAGAAGAAAGGGAGGCCTCGTGAGAAACCAAACCTACCAACACCTTGATCTTGAATTTCTAACCTCTTATAACTGTGAGAAAATAAATTTCTATTGCCTAAGTCACCCAGTCCTGCGGTATTGTGTTGTGACAGCTCTAGCAGACTAATACAATAATAATAGGATGTGTTCTGCAATAATGCTTATATAAGAACCCAACAAGAGAAATAACAGACTCTAAAACCTCCGGGTAATCATCATGTATATAACAATTGCACATGACCTAATTAGACTGTGTTTGCCACTGCAAAACAAAAACAAAAACCTGGAGTTTTGGGGATAGGCAAAATAGAACACAGAACTCTTGCTTGGAAGAGGGTAGCTGAACCCCTCTTAGCATTAGGAAGTGATCATATAAGGATTTGGTGTGTGCTGGGAAGGGCATTTAGAGGATGAGATTTAAAATAAGAAAACTAAGGTAATTTGTCCTAAATGTCTGCTGTTTTCATCTTAATCTTGGCAATGAGGCTTTTTCACTTTGGTCAGCACAGCTGAAATCTTGGAGGGCCATAAGTGTAGCAAATTCAGAATATGTTTTATGAGCCAGATCTCATATTAACCTATCAAGATTTTTGATTCAGAAAGAATGTATTAGATTTCTTGAAAGAGAAATCTTATGAGTGTACTTACGAAAATTGGCAGTAATATGTAACAAAAAATTCCATCTGCATATTTGAAAAATGGGTTTTGATTTAATTAAAAAGACAGTTTTCCCCTGCCTATGAATGGTCTACATAAAATACATTCTAAGCCTTGAGAAATGCTGATTATATGATAGGTGAGTTTAAACATCATAAATAAATTCTTTTTGGAATTATTTAAGTGTAATATTTGACTCAAATGTCTCAGAAATGTCTTCAACTAACTTAATTCTTTATTAAGCATTTATTTAGAATGACCAGTGTTAACTATCATCATGTAATAAAAAATAAACAAAAAGCTTCAACCATTTACCTACAGATTATGTAGGCACCAATACAGGTTAACCAGAGTAAGATAAGATAAAAGCAATGATTATCTATATAGTGTAGTCTATATAAAATAAAGACAATGATATTAATGAGTATAGAGTGAAGCTGAAATTATTAGAGGGACCTAGAGCTGTATCATTAAGAACAAAGAAGCACCGGTATCAAATCCAAGATGAAAAATTTAGAATGAACTCATTTTTTCCTTGCCTTAATATTTTATAATGAATATGTCATTAAACTGGTTGTACTTTGAAAAGATTCTCATCTTTCCTTTTCTCTTCCTTACTGGGGCCTGACGCTCTCTTCTTTCCCCAGGGCGAGATTACTTGAAAAACGTGTATGCCTCCACAAAACTCCAGGACTTTGCCTCTCGGGCATCGCGTTTTTTTTCTATTCTGTGGCCTCCTAAAGCTTTACATCATGCTTCTTAGCTGTACTTCAAGTTAGGAAGACTTCTATTGCCTAGAGTGCCAGGTTTAAAATTTTCTCTCTGACAACTAAACCCACCCTAATCTTGTCCCACCTTGTCATAATAGTCTGTGAATTCTCTACACACATGCTTGTCCAGTCAAGGCAGGTTCCTCATGAGCTTGCACTTAGACCTCAGGCCCCTAGGTTCTGTTTAGTTCTCTCATTTGTCCTTGTTGATATACTTTTTCCTGACTGTAGTAATGTCTATATTCTTTGTCTGCTTACCTACTGTTCCAGTTTTGGTTTACTTTTCCTCTTAGTATCTCAAATTCTTCTAACCTGTATTAGTATTGCACATATAGTGATAATTATGCAGGTAGAAATTTAATTACATGTTATCTTGGGTTTTGTTCTGAATTTTATAATATGTGATTTATAAAATCTCTGAGAATAGGGACCAATTTTTTTGTGAAATGTGTTTGTATAGTTATTTTATAAAATTTCCTTTATTGAATAACTTTTAAAATAAATATCTGACTGTTTGATAACTAGTATATAGATACAGAGAGCCAAATTTTTATATGTAGCCATAAACCTTAGTTAGTTATAACTAACCTTGTTAGTGTATATGAGGATGACATATGTGACAATATAGTTATTTGCAGACTTAGATTTAGAATATATTTTATTTGCTCTTTAGAGTGTTCTTTTACTAGTCAATAACAACAATTGAGCTAATTATTTAAAACTCTACCTGAAATATAATTCTGGTTAAGAACAAACCAAACCTGACTTTCAATAATCAAACTGCATTTAGGGTGACTGCAAAGTAAATGAAGAGCTATAGAGGACATGTAGATAGAAAGATACATATGTATATGTAATAATTAAGAAAGAACTTAAAAAAAAAAGGCCTGTTCAAGTATGAACCAAATTTGCTAAGTTCAGGCACGAGAAAGGGAGTTACTCAGACGATATTCTGTCATTAGAACGGAAAACTACTGAGTGGATCACAATGAATATTAAACAGAACATTGATAATATATGCCTCACTGATTTGCATCTTTAGGAAGGTGATTTAAGCACCCAAAAAAATCCATGTTTATGCATTTTGCTTTTTAATGAACTGAATAAAAATATGGGACAGATTAAAGGCACTTTCAGCATGAGAACTTAAATCCCCGCCTTGTTATTTCACTAAGGCATACCACTGCCCATCTATGATTTCTTTGGATTTGATCTTCAGTGAACAAAACTTCAGTGAACTTCTTTTATGTCATCTATTTTCCAAATAAATTTGGATGTATTGTTACATTTTTTCAAATTAAAAAGATGTTTAGGCTTTTATTCTCTTTGTCTTTTTAACCTTAAATTTTGCCTTATGTTTATCTAATGGTTTGCCTTTTTTGGAACATTTTTTTAATGCATTATTGCATTTAATCCTTTTGAGACATGAGATTTTTCTGTTTATTTTGTGGGTGTGAAAGGAAGCTGAAGCTAAAAAAATTACTTGTGCCATTTTTGGTGATACAGTTGAGAGTATAACCTATGGATTGTGATCTTTCCCTTTGAGATAATTACAATCTAATTGAGGACTCAGAATAACAAAAAGTGAATAAACTTTAAAATATTAAAATAACAGTACAAATATTTTAATTACAGAACAACTGTAGAAGAGGTAGTCCTTTTGCCCCAATCTTCTAATCCCAAATGTTTTTTCTTCCCTTTCCTGAAATAATAATTGTCATATTTCAATAGTCGGTGGAAGATAATTTTCGAGAAGTGACGTATCTTAGTGAACATCTGACTTCCTGAATCTCATTTCTTGGAGTTCATCAAACGTTTAGGCTGAAGACATATTTGAGATTTAGAAAAGAAAAACATCTCCAGTGTTAGACCTAGACACACTGTTCCAACCATCTTTGACACAGAGAGATTCTTTGTGAGAAGAGAGAAGTGAGATGATGAAAGGAACAAGCTGTGCTTTGGGAAACTGTCATCAGTGCACCTGCACGTCTGAACTTTGCCTGCAGTAACTCCATGGTTTGCTTATGAACCCAAAGGTGAAGCAGGGGCTTTGACCCAAGAGAAAGGCTAATGATGCTACTGATGTCTGTATGTCTGTGAGTCAATAACCTTATTAGTTGATTGACATATTTTGAAAACTGAGTTTATTGTCATGATCAAATGTAACTTAGAACACAGTTGCTCTGACACACATTGAATAAGATGCATAGTCATGATGGTGCTGCATATTAATTAGATAGGGTTAGAGAGGTAAGATGATCCAATGAAAAGCTTCAAGTACTTTAGAATTTCTGGGCATTCCATATCCTAGGGGAAGATGGAAAGAAGAAAGAGATAATGTTTTTAAACTGTGGACTTCTACAGAGATCAATCATATTGATTTTTAAAATTATATCTTATTTTTCTTGTATAATTTAATGCTGTTCTTTCAGCAAATATTCACAGAGCTGCTTTTCTGACTCAGGCACTGTGTTCTATGCTGGATATGTAAAGTGAGTGATACAAAGCTAATCTGTTTCATGAGAAATGCCTATTCATTGGGTACCTGACCTGTGCATAATGGAGTTCTAAGTGCTTTATCTATATTTTCTCAAGAACTTGTGAAACTGTTTCTTTGATTAGCTCAGGTTTACTGATGTGGCAACAGAGGCACAGAAGCCTGAGGAGAAAGTTAAATCCAGACATTAATTAAATGTGTTTATGGTAGAAGTGCGCCATACATTATGGGTATTAAATAAATAATAACAAATGCTAGATTTAAAAATTAATGTGGCAAATTCAGGGGGTAGATTGATGATTTCTGAGGTTTTACTAGCATAGTAGATGAATAGAATCTGCAGTCAGAGTGTTTTTATTCTACTTGGAGATGTGAATTTGAGCAAGTTGCAGACCCTCTCATAAACTCAATTTTTTATGTTAATAATGAAGAAATAATAGATGCCTTGTAGTGTATTTGTGAAAAATGATGAGAGGTGATACAAACAATGTTGTTGGTATAGATTATATCCCTAATAAATAGTGGCTATTCTTATTACTACGTTAGGTTTACAATAAACTTTCATTGAATTTGATGACTAGACTTGATCCACAGATAGGGTGTGTTTTGTACTCCATTTTGTTTATTTCCTTATGAATGTGCTTCCTCCTATTTTTATTTAAATAGTTATTAGGATTGTATGATCAGTAATTTTCTGTTTAAATCTCCTGTTTCACAGTTTATATCATATGAACTCTTTGAAATCAGGCTTCCTACAATTTAGCTAATGGGTCACTGTTTTCATGTAATTGATATGTGTTTTCCGTCAGCTTTATTCTTGATCCCATTTTATAATCTTAAGCTTGTGTGCGTGTGCATCGGTGCCTCCGCATGGATGTCTGTATTCTTTATTTCTTTCTCATCTACTTTAAATTTAGTTATCTCACTGTGTTCTAATTTATGTATCTTTGTGAGTACTTAAATAATTTTTTAACATGGTATAAACCAAAGAAATGAAGAATTTTAGTTTCCTGTACCATAAATGTATGGTTTTAATTTCCTGAGTATGATGCTTTAGTTTCTTTTTCTACCCATGCTTCACTTTTGAATAATCATATACCAATCACTAAAATGCAAGAGTCATGCGTCTGAAGTCATGTATATTGATTACATAACAGTGTAGAAATTTGATCTTAAGGAAACCACAGTACTTAAATCCTTAGTTTTACATTTAAATAAAACATAAACTAGCATATTTAGAAACACACACTTCAACTTTGCTCACCTGACTAGCGCTACATGTCTACTTGTTTACTTGCTGGCTTGTGAAGGGATTACTGATAAACACATTCAAAGTTGGGAGTGATGATTAATTCAGATACAGATTGGTAGGTAGGATGATGGATACGTTAGATGGATACATAGATAACACTCAGGTGCACTTGGAGTTGTAAAGATGAGCTAGAGCCACTTTCATTCACCAACTTTTCCCTAGTACACTGTAGTGAGTATGAATTGTGTTTAGACATTTAGGTGATAGCAATTTTTCAACACATAGCAACATTTTCTGCATGTTTTTATTAGTGTAATATCTAAAATGTGACTTTGGCTAACAGTGAAAATAAAACTGTAGCTCACTCTAATTCTGTCAAAATATCCTATATTTTACTTCAGAAATAGGGCACTGTCTCATACTGGTTTTTTAAAGGAAAAATTTTGTGACCTCAGATTGCCACATAAATGTTATAGATTGAGGGCATTTTACCTGAGTGAAAACCATCTAAAATTCTAGTAAAAATACGAGTTTACATAGGTACATGGGTATTTGTAAATGAGTATTTGAGCTAAAGACATATACTTATTTAACCACCTATAGCATAAAATAAGTAATCAAATGTGGAAGACGCTGCTAATTTATTGAATCAAACAATTTTCTTCGAATGATTACATATCTCACATAGCATAAAGATTGAGTGTATTTGAATGAATTTGCCTCACTTTATATGCTCCTTTGCCACTTAAATCTGCATGCCTTTCTGTTTTCTTCCCTATGTAATATTTTAATTTTTTATTTTCTAATACTCTATGTGATCATGAAATTCAGTTGTATTTTAATCTATTGCTTTAGATGCTTAAAGACCATTACCATGCTAACGAAAGTTGTCATTGTCATTATTTAGTACACACTGCCATTGCTGCATTTCCAAGGTCCATACTGTGCCAAACTGGTATAATGTCAACCTATGTTGAGTGGTGTTTGAAAACAGGCATTATAAAAATACTGTGGTTAGTAAATAAAATTAATGTGCTTTAACATGAGATCATTGTTAGACCTTATGTTAATTAAACTAATTTCTCATATTCTGTTATTAGTCCATCTGGCTTGAGTTTGTTAACAACTCAAGTGCAGGAAATGCAAGCTCAATGGATATAAATCTGGCTAAGATAGGTCTTGTCCTACAATTCTTTCAGCATTTCCCATGTACACTCATCATGAATTATACAGTTTGTCTCTGTATCCTCACCCAAATCTTAGGTTGAATTGTAATCCCCACATGTTGTAGGAATTGCCTGATGGGAGGTGATTGAAACATGGGGGAGAACTTTTCTCTTGCTGTTTTCATGATGGCGAGTGAATTCTTCCAAGATCTCATTTTTTGAAAGTGTGTAGCTCTTCCCCCTGCTCTTGCTCTCTGGCTCTTACATGTGAAGTCAGCTCACTTCCCCTTTGCCTTCTGCCATGATTATAAGTTTCCTGAGACCTTCCCAGCCATGCCTCTCCTACAGCCTGCAGAACCGTGAGTAAATTAAATCTCTCTTCATTGTAAACTACCCAGTCTCAAGTAGTTATTTACAGCAATGTGAGAACTAGCTAATACAATGAACTTGCCACTAACTTCTGAGAAAGAAAGAAAGTCAGATTTCTCTGGTTTTTTAAATTAAGGATTTATTAATTTCATCAAGAATTAAAATATGACCTATTTTAAACTTTGGTTAAAATGTGACCTTATTTTGATAAATAAAATATATTAAATATTTAAGAATTCAGAACTGTTATCTTTGCAATGCATTTCTTAAGATTTTATCTCATCCATAATTATGAAAACTTATTCCATGAGTTGACTCTAGGTTTTAAGTACTATATCAGGAGGTTGAACATTGAAGGTCTGTTGAGATTCACTCAGGGCGGCTGGCAAAATATTAGGAAAATAACAGATTAGTCCCAAACCTTTTGGAAGGCCAAAAGGTTGTACTGGGACAGGTTGAAGGTCCATCCATTACGTTAGGGAAAAGATAGGGATGATAAAAGGCTTTCCCAGTTTAAATCTGTTTAACCCTCATCCCTTTGTCTATACTCTGTTTGCTCATGTAAACTTTGTGCTAGATGGCCCTCTCAGGGGAAGGTCAAAGGGCAATTATCCGTTAATGATGTTTACTCTGGGTCCTGGAACCTAAAGTTTTTATCATTTGTAAAACCACTCTTTTAACCATACTAATTATCCACAAGCATGTTAACTTAAAACCTGTTATAAAATTCATACTGAATAGATCTGGTGATGGAGAAGGGAGTCTTGGTCAACTTGCTGCAGTCACCCCCTGAAAGCAGCCAATGACCATTGCTAGCCCACGTGAATCACTGAACCAGTTGTAAAAGTGCATTTATTCATCTGTGGTTGAGTCAGGGTCTCCAGGACAGACCTCTGCAGGTGGTAATTGACATCTCAGGTCGTAACCCCAACATGATCAAGGTCACAGGTGGTACCCCTTGTGAGGAAAGCCATGTGGGGAACCTGGTGGGAGGCGAGCCAGTGTGAGAAACCCAGTATGAGGAGACCCTTGCCACAGCTGGTGCTGCAAACCCATGGCTAAACCTCACCTAACAAACCCATGGCTGAATGCATCGGTAACCGGCAGACAACAAAGCCTAATTTTATTAAAAAGAGTGAAAGGTCTAATAGTTTTAAAGAACACATTAATGAAGAACTCTGAAAATTGTTTTATAATCATAATGACAGAACTTCAACAATATTGTATGCTAATCTTACCTAAAACAGTGACCACTAAAGTCAGAGACATATAATTGGATGGTTATATCAGAAAATCCAGTCTTGCTTCCTATCTTGCCATATAATGCACTGGGTCCCCCTTTGCTCTCTACTGTGACTGTAAGCTTTCTGAAGACTCTCCAGAAGCTGGGCGAATGCTGGTGCCATTTTTGTACAGCCTGCAGAACTGTCAAACTTCTTCTCTTTATAAAGTATTTTATATGAAAAGATGTTTCTTTGTGACAATGCAAAATGGACTAACACAGAAAATTGGTACCAAGGAGTGGAATGTTGCTGTAAAGATACTTGAAAATGTGGAATTACCTTTGGAACTGGGTAACAGGCAGACTTTGGAAGAGTTTTGAGGGCTCAGAAGAAGACAGGATGAGGAAGGCAATTTTAAAACTTCTTAGAGACTTGTTAAGTGGTTGTGACCAAAGAAGCAAAGAACTCGGCCACATTGTGTCCATGTCCTAGCAATATGTGAAAGTTCAAACTTAAGGCTGATTATTTAGCATATCTGGTAGAAGAAGAAATACCTAAGCTGCAAAGCATGCAGTATTTGGCCTGGCTTCTTCTAACAATTTATAATCAGAGATGGGAGCACGAAATGACTTAAAGTTGGACCTTTTACTTAAAATCAAAGCAGAGCATAAGAAATTGGAAAATTTTGCAGCCTGGACATGTGGTAGGGAAGGAAAGAGTATTTTCAGGAGGAGAAGTCAATGAAGCTGTTGAACAGCCACTTGCTGGAGAGATTTGCATGACAATAGTGTTTTCCTCCATGAAAACACAACATTTCTTCAGTATTTCTTTTTGTTTTTCCCCTAGCCTCTGGTATCTATTATTTTACTCTCTGCTTTTATGAGTTCACCTTTATTTAGAATCTTGTCTTTCTATGCCTGGCTTATTTTACCTAGCATGATGTCTTCTAGCTTTTTGTATGTTGTCACAAACGACAGGATTTTTTCTTTCTTAAGGCTAGTGTTCCATCAATATATATAAGAAATCTTCTTCATCCATTTATTGATGGACACTTAAATTGTTTCTATATCTTTGCTATTGTGAATAGTGGTGTAATCAACGTGGAAGTACAAATATCTCTTCCACACACTGATTTTATTTTCTTTGGGTATGTATCTAGTATTGGGATTGCTGGTGTAGAAGGTAGTTCTATTTTTAATTTTTGAGAGACCACCATGCTGTTTTCCATATGGCTGTACTAAAATTACCATCAAGAGTGTATAAGAGTTCTCACATCTTTACATCCATACCAACATTGGTTATTTTTTATCTTTTTGATAAAAACCATTCTAACAAGTGTGAAATGATATCTCATAGTGGTTATTATTTGCATTTCCTGATGAATTGTGATATTGAACATTTTTTCATATGTTTGGTGGCCATTTGCATGTCTTCCTTACAAGAAACATCCATTTAGATCCTTTGCCCATTTTTAAATCAATTATTATTTTGCTATTGAGTTGTTTCAGTTCCTTATGTATTAGATATTAATCCCTTTTTAGATGCATGGTTTACAAACACAGTATATTTTTTCCCATTTCATAGTCTGTCTTTCACACTCTCCATTATTTAGATCTTTGATTTCTTTCATCTGTTTTATAGTTCTCTACATACAGATTCTCTACATATTTTGTTAGATTCATTCCTAAGTACTACTTCTTGGGGTATGCTATTGTAAAAAATACTTATTAAATTTACAATTCTAATTGTTCATCGCTGGCATATGAGAAAGTAATTGACTTTTGTATATTGACCTTGTGTCCTATGACTTTGTATAACTCATTAGTTACAGAAGATTTTTTTGTTTTGTGGCTTTTTCTTTTTTATGAATGCCAAAATATTACACTTACTCTTTTTTCTTTTCTTCTTTTTTTTTATCGAGATGGAGTCTTGCTCTGTCACCAGGCTGGAGTGCAGTGGCATGATCTTTGCTCACTGTAACTTCCGCTTTCCAGGTTCGAACTATTCTCCTGCCTCAGCCTCCCAAGTAGCTAGGATTACAAGCACCTGTCACTGCACCCGGCTAATTTTACTGTATTTTCAGTAGAGACAGTTTCACCATGTTGGTTAGGCTGGTCTCAAATTCCTCACCTTGTGATTCACCCGCCTTGGCCTCCCCAAGTGTTGGGATTACAGGCATGAGCCACCACGCCCGGCTCACTTATTCTTAAATGATTTTGAAAAGAATAATGGCAAAGCCTTGGACACATAATGTCAACTGTGCTCTTCATTATTTAGTTCAAATTTTTATTTCTGCAGATATTTGTTGCTGTCTTTGGTCATCTTTTCTTCCTTTTGCAATATTCTTCCTGTTGCATTCAAATTCTTTAAAGAAGACCTATTTGAGACATGCTTTAACATCTAACTTTATCTTGATATGTAGCGTATATTTTGTTTCTGCTGCTTTTTCTTCTTTATTTATTATGCTTTAAGTTCTGGAGTACATGTGAAGATCATGCAGGTTTGTTACATAGGTATACACGTGCCATGGTGGTGGTTTGCTGCATCCATCACCCCATGATCCACATTATGTATTTCTCCTAATGGTATCCTTCAGCAATTCCACCACCCCCTGCTTTTTTTCCCCTAGCCCCGGACCCCTCAGGCCCAGGTATGTGATGTTTCCCTCCCTGTGTCCCTGTGTTCTCATTGTTCAACACCTGATTATGAGTGAGAACATGTGGTGTTTGGTTTTCTGTTCTTGTGTCAGTTTGCTCAGAATGATGACTTTTGTTAGATAGATTCTGTGGGATTTTTTTTACATAATATATTTCATGAATAAAGACAGTTTTGTTTTTCCTTTCAAAAGGAAACAAAATCTTGGAAAATATAGGATATATATATATATATATATATATATAAACTATATATATATATAAACTATGTATATATATAAACTATATATATATATATATATATATAAACTATATATATATATAAACTCATAGTCACTACACAGAGAGATTTTAATCCAGTGGATTTGGATATGGGCTAATACAAGCTTTTTAAAAGTCTCCTAAGATATTCTAAAAGGGAGATCTGAGGACCAAAGTTAGAACATTGGTCAAGTGGAATATATTGCAGTATGTGGTTTCTTAAACTAGATTTAAGAACATAGTGTTTCTATGCTACATAGCTCAATCCATTCCTGAAATTCATATAAAGCATATGTGACATTCTAAAAACATTACAACACTTCAGTGCAGCAACTACAAGTATCTTTTTGTGACTTCCTGTCTGTAACGTTTAAGGATTCCTTAATTTGAAATAGCATGTAAATCTTGAACATAATCTAGAGCTTCATGTGAAATCACATGAAGTAATCCTTGATGTGGTATCTTTCCCTGTTAAATGGTGCTGGGTGTGGAGGCTCACGCCTGTAATTTCAGCACTTTGGAAGGTGAGGCAGGCAGATCACCTGAGGTTGGGAGTTTCAGACCGGCCGACCAACATGGAGAAGGCCCATCTCTACTAAAAATACAAAATTGATCGGGCATGGTGGTGTATGCTTGTAATCCCAGATGCTCAAGCGGCTGAGGCAGGAGAATCGCTTGAACCCAGGAGGTGGAGGTTACAGTGAGCCCAGATCATGCCACTGCACTGCAGCCTGGGCAACAAGAGCAAAACTCTGTTTCAAAAACTATGTATTAATAAATTTAAAAATTCAATAAAACATCATTAAGTGTTTGAAAAAACTTCACTGGGAATGAAAAGGTGTGAGTCCTGCTTTAAGTAATACTGACATATCAAGGCATCATCACCATGACATATCAAGGCATCATCACCATGTATCTAAACAGCTAACTAAAATATGTTGCCTTCATTAAATAGGCTATCACACCATCAAATAAGAAATTCACTACCTCCAGTCCTAAGATGGAATAGTTACTTTATTAAATTTACTGTAATTTTAATTGTCACATTGATACAGATTTCTATATTTGTGTGTCAGTCTCTTAATATTGATGACCTAGTTTATCACTAAAACATATTTAAAATTATAGAAGCTTCATACATTATGAAAAAATTAAAAACAGTAGAAAATAGACATTCCTGATATAGTTTCTCTATGCTGTTGAAGATATTCTTACTGTGTCATAATTTAGATCAGAGTTAAGCAAACTATAGCTTGTGGACCAAAGCCACCTGTTTTTATAAGGAAAGATTTATTGAAACATAGCCACACTTATCTGATTACCTATTTTCTATGACTTTAATACTGCAGTTAAAGTTGAATAGTTGCAACAGAGACCATCTGACTTGTGAAGCCTAAAACAAATACTATCAGGCTCTTACAGAGAAAAGTTTGCCAATGATTAATTGGGCTAAGAGTCAGAAAACAGGTTAAGTATATATTGTCTACATTAAAAAACACCAAGTTTAAAATAACAAACTCTAAAGTAGTGTAAAATACTGTTTTTAAAATATATATTGTATGTGACATTATAATTGTTTTTTGAGTAAAATCCTAATCAATAAATAGGTAAATCAACAGTTAAAATTTAAATTGTCCATATTACATTGTTTGCAATGTTGTATATATTCTCAACATAATCAGAAAGCTTATTTTATAATAAAGTACAAGAATATTCCCATTGAAGTATTTTAAAATAAGTTATAGATGTTTTAAAGGTATAGTTCTACTGAAGAAAAAAATAGATGAAAAATAACTATATTGCAAATAAATTTTTAAAATTTCTTAAACTGTAAACTTTCCCTCAAATATGTTTTTTTACTTATAAAATATGAATAAATATTTTTCTTTTAAAAACTCTTGGTGGAAATGTGTAGGTTCATCATACTGTCTTTATATAGTCTTTGATTTAAAGTATATAGATTTGATCTAATAAATCAGTAAGTCAGAGACAACTGTGGACTGTTTGCTTGAAAGTTCATACCTCTGCCTGTAGATTTAAGCAATAGTTCTGAAGTAGGCACTAGGCATTACCTTTACCAACCTCCAGGGGGTACAGCCATGGTGTGTGTGTGTGTGTGTGTGTGTGTGTGTGTGTGTGTGTGTGTGTGTGTGTGTGTGTGTGTGTGTCTGTCTGTGTATGTGGTATGTGTGTGTAAGTGTGAGAGTTGATTTTGTTTTTATGACTGGGAAGTGTTTACTTCCCAGGAAGGAGAAATGTCAAAATTGTGATATATGGCAAATCCCAAAGGGAAAAATTGTTCACCTGAAAATACCATTAATGCCTCTATTAAGAAACTCTGCAAGTCTAGAGATTATTTATGAGAAACTACAGAAAGCTTTGAAATTGCAAATATAAATCTGCTCATGTTCACTCATCAATTTTTATTATTGTCTCTTAGTAAATGGATCTTCAGTTAATGATTTTTCTAATATGTTATTAAAAGTGTTTCTCATTACAATCCAAATAAATGGCAACTGATGTCAAATTTACATTATACTTATATTTGAAAATGTACTCAATTATGATAATAGATATTTCAATTGATATCCAAAGCAACTGTACTTTCTGATATATCCTTTAAAATATTCTTTTGTAATCCATAAGTCAGTTAGCTTCTTAGGCTGATCCTCTTAAAAATGAATTCCTCAGATCTAATTCATTGGAGGATATTCTTTTGTAAAAGAAATATAAACATTCTGATGATTTTTATGTTGTTCTTTTGCCAATTATTGTAGATTTTCCCCTTTCTTTTTAAAAAAGTGTTTAGTTATCAAAATGTACTAGACCATTTCTCAGTAGTTATGCTAATAAAATTCAAAACACTATCTAAGAGTAAACAGAGGCCTATTCCAGTTTCAGCTGCTTCAAACCTTGCACTAGTGAAGACTTACTTACCTTAAAAAATTATTTGTAGCTGAAAAAATAATTTTTAAAGGTTTGACATTATATGTGAATCTTTTTCTTTGCCCATGACTTTCTTCTTACCTTGTCTTTAAAGCTTTCCAAAGTCTTTGATTTCTTCAGCAAAATAGAGACTATGATATCATGGAAATAGTCACATGTTATGTGTGTGTTTTTAATAAGACTTTCACATTTTCACATGCTATGTATGTGTTTATGGTTGTGTGTGTTTAGGGAAGACTTCAGCCCCCTTCATTTGTAAACTAAACTTCCAAAGAAAAAATTAAAAATGAAAAAAGTTAATCTGTCTCTGTAAACAAATAGATGGGCCCTAAGCTTTGTAGTCATCTCATTTGCAGCAGATGAACTGTGACAAACAGACCCTTTAGCTACCCAACATTCATGTTCTGAGTAAGTTTAGCTTTTACCTACGTGCCATATAACCTCAAGACAGACAGACTTTCCATTATAAATGAAAAATGACTTTATTCATCACCTTTGTGATAGACTCAATTTTTAAGTTATTTATCATAATTATAAAGAATACCAAGTGTATAAATCAATGAGATTTTAAGGAACTGTAAGCCGTGAGCACTAAATTGAGATTTAGCTGCTACTAGTCCTTCATTTTACAATTTGAAAAAACAAAAACAATCACTCCTTCTTACCATTTTTCAAGACTATATTGTCATTAACTATAGTCACCATGTAGTATAATAGATCCCCTAAACATATTCCTCCTAACTGTAAATATGTTTGACCACCATTTTCCAAACCATCTCCTCTAACCATCCCAAGTTCTGGTTATCACTGTTGCATTCTCTACTTCTTATTTTCATTATGCTGCACATGACAGTCCATATGTTAATTTGAAAAGTTACTTAAAAATTTAATCATTCTCTATAACAAAAATGGAAAAAAAGAAAAATTGCTCACACATTCTATCGACCTATTCAAATACACGGAAGGTCTCAGGCTCTGATATATACATGCCTTGCCTCCATCTCTTTCCTCCCAATTTAAAATTCCTTGGTAGAATTCTTCCCCCTTCCCACTGTTACCACCTAAGGTTTATTTTATATTTTATTTTCTGTTCCTTTTTTCTCTTACTGGTAACAACCAGAATCCCTGGTGTTACTGGCATGTATGTTTCTTCTTGAACGTTAACTCAAATGCATCTTTTGAGTCAGGAACAAGTACTTGCAAGGAAAGAAGACAATTTTGATTGTTATCATCTTATAGCCAGACAAAGCCTCAAATTGCTTTGTAACTCATATCCCTCATCTGGATGAAATTTAGAAATATATACACATTGTTTACACATTATTTCAAACCATTGTGTACCTGGAGACTGTACTTTGCTTTTTTTCTAGCAGTATTTTAAATAAAAAATAAAAAATGATTAGAGATTAAGACAGAAATTGAAACCCCTTTTGGCATTTTCTGTTCTTTTGTTCTTGGAGTTAAAAATCACAGAAACATCTCAAAGAAACAAAAGTGTCAGAAAAAACTAGACGTTTTATTCAAAAACATTTATTACCATGTATATACCAGGTACTGATCTGTCACTAGGGTTACAATACTTAGAACAAAATTAAGTCTATGCATATAATATATAGTGTAATAAAAAAGATATCATTTAACTCATCCCCCAAATATGTGAGAAATGGTAACTGTTATGAATGTTCTTAGAAAGGCATGCAGTGTAATGTAGGAGTACAGAGGGAATTTAAGGAACTCAGTGAAAAATTTTGTGGAAAAAGAAGATGGTGTCAACTGCAATGCAAAGGGTAAGTGAAAGTTGATTTGGCAAATTTGGGAAGAAAACAGGTGTATCAGGAAAAGGAAAACTGTGGCAAGAGGGGACATTAAGTGCAAGTTAAAAATTGAATTAAAAAAACTCTGATTAAAGCACAGTGAGCTAAAGGCAAATTGTAGAGGCAATGAGTCCTGAGAGAGGTAGTAGAAAGATCACACAGGGCCTTGAGGAGTCTTTAAAGAATGTTGGTTTCAATGTGCACATGGAGAAAACTGTGAAAATGTTTTAAGTATGAGGAGTTACTATAATCTGAATTGCTTTCCACAATAAATCTGGGGCTGAGTGGGGAACAGATTAGAGAGAACCATAACAGAGGCAGAGAGACCAGCCAGAAGGCTGTTGCAGGAGTTCATGGGAGAAATAATAGATATTTGCTTGGAGGTATAGAGGTGTGGGAGGTCATATGACATATTAAAAAATAAAAAGGTTGGGAGTGGTGGCTCATGCTGGTAGTCACATGGCTTTAGGAGGCCAGAAAAAGGCAGGAAGAACAATTGAACCCAGGAGTTTGAGACCAGCCTGAGTAACACAGTGAAATCCCTTCTCTATCAAACAACAACAGCAAACACAGGGTGTGGTGGTGTGCACTTGTGGTGTTAGCTACTCAGAAAGCTGAAGCAGGAGGATTGCTTGAGTTTAAGGTTACAGTGAGCTGTGATCATGAAACTGCATTCCAGTCTGGGCAATAGGAAGGGATCTTGTCTCTAGTAAAAACCTCAAAACATAAAATTGAACAAGCTAAAAGAAGACAAGGTGGCAGCTAGAGAAGGTAACTAAGCTTGAATAACCAAACTTCTGCTATTTTTAACATGATAAGTGATCATGTTTAAAAGTCACTGGGAAGGATCTTAATGGTATTTCAAACTCCCTTTCTTAACTGGGTCGTTTTAATAACTTTAAAACATGTTCAACTCTACAGTGTCACAACAGAAGAAGCTTAGTTATTTAGTACTAGCTATTCAGTCACTATTAACCATTGCATGAATTATATATAAACTTTCATGTTTGCTACATATAAGTTTTATAGGAATTTGACATTTCATTATTAAAAGCAGAAATCTATTTTTTTTTTTCTGTTTTCTATTTGCTTGGTAAATGTTCTTCTATCTCTTTGAGTCTGTGGGTGTCATTGGATGTGAAATGGGTCTCTTGAAGACAGCATACCAGTGCCTCTTGGTTCTTTATCTAGCTTGCCATTCGGTGTCTTTTAACTGGGGGCATCTAGCCCAATTTACATTTATGGTTAATTGTATTTACAGTATATTTATTTTTTATAAATTATATTTATGGTATATTACATTTATGGTTAATTATATGGTATTGTTAAGTGTGGATTTGATCCTGTCATCATGACGTTAGCTGGTTATTTTGCAGACTTATTTATGTGGTTGCTTTATAGTGTCACTGGTCTGTGTACTTCAGTTGTGCAGCCATAAAAAAGAACAAGATCATATCTCTGATTATACTCTATATACCAATATTCTCCAAATGTATATCTCAGGCTTGAAGCACTCTCCTGAACTTTATACTCTTACTTCCTGCTGCCTACTCAGTATATCTAATTGAGTGTCTGATATCCAAATTTATCTTGTCCAAAACCAAACCCATGATCTAACACCCTTATCCACTCTACTCCTACAAATTTTCTCAACATAGGTTGTAATAATTATCCTTTTATTTTTTCAGACTCAAAGCTTTGAGTCATTCTTGACTCTTTTCCTTTCTTATGTACTATAACCAGTACCTCTGTAAGTCCTTTTAGCATTACCATAAACTTGTATTCAATATTATACCACTCAACCTCTCCATTGCTATTTCCCTGAACAGGACACAGTTATTTTTTACCTGGTTATGATAACAGGCTACTAACTAATACACCTCCTCTCTTGCTCACCCTCATGATTCACCAAAATCTGTCTCTGACCAGCAGATCACAGGATCCTTAAAAATATATAGTGAGATAATTTCCCAGTTATTTGGCCAAAAATGTTCCAATGCCTTTTCATCTCACTAGTAAAAGCCAACATCATTACAAGTGTCCACAGTATTCTGAATCATTTGGTTTCTGTGCTAGATCTTCAAATTTCTCTACTTTTACTTTTCCTCTGACTCACTGCCCTAGATCTACTTTCTCTTCCCTGAGCAGAGAAAGTGCACACACCCTCAGGTTTTTTGCATTTGCTGTCCATTAACACTTCCTCCCCTCCAGGCATGAATTGCTCTTTTTCTGAATGCCAGCAGGGACTGTCCCTTCACCTCTGTTATGTCTTTGTTCAAAACTTAGCTCTATAAGGCCTTCTCTGGCTATTTTATTTAAATATCCATTCCTTTCCTCCTTTATCCCTTTTCTTCCTACTTGTTCCTTTTGCTGATTAATTTTTCTTCATAAAATATCATCAGCCCTAAAATAAATTTTACTTATTTGTTTACTATGCCTGGAACATGATAAGCACTCAATAAATATTCATTTTATGAATGAATATGTAAATAGAAATTAAAAGTAAATTTTAGTTTAGTGGTCTCTCAACTTATTTTATAATAAATTGGAGAAGAGGGCCATTTCTGTTTTCTAGCTTAACCTTGGAACATGGTGATAAGTAATAAAATATGTGTTACATCTTTTAGTTTTTAAACTAAATTTATAGCTCATTACATCCTGTTTAATCAAAAAGCTAAAATTGTATTAACAAAATACTTTGTTAATGTCTAAATCTTATGACTGAAAAGCTTGAACTGAAATCTTCCAGTCATACATAGTTATTTAGTAAGTTTTATGTGCCTATGTGCACAAAGTCCAGACATACTATTCTTGAAACACCTAAATATTTCTCAACTTATAAATAGAAAATAGTCTATATTTGATGAGTGACTTGTGTTTAGAAGTCTGAAAATAAAATCCTGTTACTCTAAATAACTATCAAACCCTAATTGATGAAGTAGAATCGACTTGTATAAGCATTCAAACATAGAGAATCTGAAAATACTGTCAAAAAAAAGCTCTTATGTATTCCTAAGAGTGAAAATATGCAGAGAAATATACACAGCATTTATATGACAGAAGAAATAGTGACCTGTGTGTTAGTAATGGCTTCCTCTACATGCTAAATAGTGAATTACTCACAGCCCCCATGGAATGGTATATCTGTGCTTAAAAAAAAATTGTGTGTTTTCCTGATCCCCTTTATTACTTTCAAACTTACTATTGGTATTCATTAATTGATGGGATCAAAAAATCTAAAATAATTGGGGGTTTATTACCTATTTTATAGAAAGTTTGTCTCATCTCCATCCTCACACCACTGGGAAAGTTAAATCAGAGTTAGATTGGAGAAGAGGATAGGAGATGTATACATAACTGTGTGTATACCATTTGCTGGCAGACTATACTCCCTCTACACTTCCCTTTTTCCTAGCCATATTCCAATAGTTGCACAAGACATGACCATGTGATCCAGCTTTGGTCAATGAAAGATAATCAAAGCTTCCATGAAAATTTTCATAGAGGGGAAAAAATCAACTTGCATTTCCATTTTGCATTTTTTCTTTTCTATATCTTACTAAAGCAATGTAGAGATGATGACTTCAAATCTAGTGTAATTTAGATTCAGCAACTCTGATGGTCTCATGCAAAATTAAATTTGGAATTAATTAGGACAAGAGAGAAGAGATTGAGGAGTATTTGAGGAATACAGTGTTTTATGGGGCATCATTGAAGACATAGTATATTTGGGAATAGGCATCTGGTTTCCCCTTCCCATGGATGGAAATTAAATGTGTGTTTCTGGAAATGGTACCAGTAACTTCCTGATTCCCCACCTTTTGGACAGAGTCTCTGTGGATCAGTTCTGCAATATTGTTTTGGGAGTCATTCATTGAGTCTCATCCCATAACCTGCTCTTTACTGCTTCTGATGATACTGTAAAATAATGTTGGCATATTGCATAAATCAGGAGCCAATCAAGAGGCAGAAACCACACAGCAATTTTAATAGAACACATTTAATATGAAAAATTATTGACTGGTCATGTGACTCACACCTGTAATCCCAGCACTTTGGGAAGCTGAGGCAGGAGTCTAGGAATTTAAAACCAGCCTGGGAAACATAGGAAGACCCCCATCTCTATAAAAAAAAAAATCCAGGTATGGAGGGCACGCTTTTGTAGTTCCTGGAACTAGGGAGGCTGCGATGGGATGATTGCTTGAACCTGGGAAGTAGAGGCTACAATGAGCCGGGATCATATCAGTGCACTCTATCCCGGGCCACAAAGTGAGACCCTGTCTCAAAAATTGAAAAAAAAAAGTATCAATTATAATAGGATATTTTAGTAACATTGATTTACTAGTAAGGATTAAAGAGATCTTTAAAGAATTCAGAAATAGCATATAAAGGGAATCATTACTACTTTTAAGGCTAAGATAGAGTGCCCAAGAAACAGACCAATTTAAGAGAGGAGCCCCTTTCTTTGAGCTGAAATCCATGCCTCTTTGAGACAGTGGGTTCATGGCTTACTGGATGGAGAAAAAGTTCGCTGAACTGCCCTGTGCTAGCTGGACTTACTGATAATTCACCCTCTGGGGTTCTTCAGGAAAGTGCCTGCAGAGAAGTACCATGTACTGCTGGCAACGGTCACTGCAGAACCTGTGCACACTTCAGGAACTTGCCTCTGCAGAGACCCCCCCAGAGCCCTCCCACCACACACACACACTCAGCAGTAACTTGCTGAGATGAGCAGGATAAAGGAAGAGAGGGCCTTTATCCTGCTGTACCCCTCCAGGGCCCTCTATGAACATAGCTCGCTTAATATAGTATCAGATAGCAAAGGAGAAATATTTACAGAATCCAGCTTCTTTATCTCAGACTAGGCAATGCATTATGCAATTGGGGCTGAGAGACAATACATCAATTACTAACACACATATGCAATGAAATTCTGACTAAAGCACCAACTTAGAGGCTTGGTATTCTCTGGGATCATAATAGTCTTCATCCAAATCTGTCAGTCCTTTTTTTGAATTCCGCATATCTCAGTGTAGGAATTTTCTCCTCAGTGAGAACTTCTATGTTTATTTAAATACTTTCAAATTATTATTTTTTAATTGAAAAATAAAATTGTATATATTACGTATACCATGATGTTTTGAAGTATACATATATTGGGGAATGACTAAATCCAGCTAATTAACACATGCATTACCTCACATAATTACCATTTTTGTGGTGAGGATGATTGACGTCCATTCTCTCAGCATTTTTCAAGAATAAAATATATTGCTATTATATATACGTATGTTGTACAATAAATCTATTGAACTTACTCCTCCTTTCTAAAATTTTAGTATCTTTTCACCCACATCTCCCCAACCCCCTCCACCACCCCCAGCCATCCGAGGGCAACCATCATTCTCTTCTCTACTTCTGTAAGATCAACTCTTTTACATTCCACATGGGAGTAAGATCGTGCAGTGTTTGTCTTTCTGTGCCTAGCGTATTTTACTTAATATGATGTTCTAGAACTTCTGTACTTTTTAGTATGCGTTTTGGGTGCTAATATTATAAATTTTGCTAAACAATTAGGGTTTGTTTTTCTCATAAAAAAAGTACTGAAATAGGTGATCTAACATTTGCTACTGGCTCAATAAAATCAGGGTGTTAGGTCAGCTTCTCTGCAATACCCTTTGCCTTCCCTATCAGTCGTAGTCCATTTGTGTTGGTATAAAGGAACACCTGAGGCTAGGTAATTTACAAAGAAAAGAGGATTATTTGGCTCATGGTTCAGCCATAGGAGAAGCATGGTACAGGATCTGCTTCTGGTGAGGGCTTCGGGAAGCTTTCACTCATGCAAGAAGGTAAAGGGGAGCAGGCATCACATGGTGAGAGGAAAGAAGCAGGAAAAGGGGATGGAAGTGCCAGACTATTTTTAACAATTGGCTCTCCCGTGATCTTGCTCAGAGAGCTAGATCTCACTCATTACTCTAAGGACAACACCAAGCCATTCATAAGGGATCCTCCCCGAGGACCCAAACACTTCCTATCAGGCCCCCAACTCCAACACTGAAGATCAGATTTTAACATAAGATCTGTAGAGGACAGGTGTCTAAACTATGTACTCATCGTATCACAAGATGATGGCAGTATCCTGTATATCTTGTCCTCAAAGGGCAATATCCAAAGTAGATAATGAATCAGGGGCTGTCTTCATGAGAGTCTCACTTTTCGCCTAAGAGGAGCACCTTTCTTAGAAATGTCCATATTCTACCTTCACTTCCCCAACAGATTTCTCCATAACATCTCAGAATTGTGTTTTACACTTTCCATCGTCTGCTGTGTGGGAAGATGGGAAAGTGAAGAACTGGTAAGAGATTGGATCTTCCCTTAGGACTGAAGGGAGAGAAATGGCTGGGGGAAGGCAGACAACAATGCATGCTGGACCTTCTCTGACCATCTTTGCTAACAGGCCAGTTTCCCCAGGTCACCATCTTGCCCTTTGTCAGGTGTCATTTTCTATTGCAACATATACAATTTTCTGAATTTACTTTGTAATTTTCATGTGAGTATGTTATCTCCCTCCATTAGACTTAAGCCTCCATGTATACTGGGACACTTGCCTTGTTTTTCAGATTGGAATAGATATTCCATAAAAGTTTGTCAGCAGAAGGAGTGTACCAAAGAGTATTTTGTAAATATTGCCCCCTCCATATTTTCCTACTAGTAAAACTTTCTACGCTTGAAAAATATATTTAGCTTTCTCTAAATTTCCCATCTCCCATTAAATACTTTTAAGGAAATGCAAGTTAGGTCTTTCTCTAGAAACTGTTCCTCTCCTACCCCACATACAACCAGTTGGCTCTCCAGGTTTGTCTGAGTACACAGCACATTGATAGTGCCATTAAAGATTCCTAAATTCGTCCCACAGGGAAGCTTAACATCTAGTGTTGTTCTGCCCCTTGACCAGGGGCTTTACCAAGAGATCAGCTGCTGCTTGCTCCTTCCAAATGTGTGGTCCTATACAAGTATTATGCTTCATATTTTTCATATGTATTGCACCCTCTTAAGCCACACGACTATATGTATCCTTTGCATTTTCATTGCAGGAGACAAAGCCTGATAGCTCTTCCTCTCGAGGATTCATATCTCAGTAAGAAAAACATAGAGGTATAGAAATAACAAATATTCTGTACCGTGAACAATGTCAAGGAAAAATTTCATGGTTTATTTGCGGTAAATAAGATGAAGTGAACTAATAGTTCTGCTATGATATTGACATAAGGCTTTCTAGTTGAGAAAAGTTATGAAAGTTGAGGTGGAACTATGAGAAACAATAACTAGCAACCAATTTGTAAATAACTGTGTTTCCAAAGTATGGGAGAAGGAACTTACTCAGTTATATATTGTTGCAAAACAATTTTCCTCCTAACTTAGTGGCTGAAAAAATCAAGTTTATTGCCTTTCACGGTTTGTGGTGGATCAGGAATTTGAGAGGTGTTTGGGGACAGTGGTGTGGTTGTAAGTCAGACAGGAACTCGAGCATCTGGGTGCTGGGCAGGCCATCACTGTCCAGGTAGTTTAAGGGCTTTCCTGGGGTCTCTCAACATGCATTAATTTGAATTTCATTAAAGCATGGCAGCCATAAGGCAACTGGACAACATACATGGTAACTCGGGGTACTGGCAAGTGTTGCAGGAAACAAGATGGAGGCTGCATTGTCTTTTCTAACTGAGCCACAGAAGTCATGGAGTGTTAGTTCTTCCTCATTCTACTAGTACAATGAAGTGCCATTCCTGCCAGATTCAAAGAGCAGAGATTATAGACCCCTCTTTTCTTTTTCCTTTCCTTTTTTTTTTTTGAGACAGAGTCTTGCTCTGTTGCCAGGCTGGAGTGCAGTGGTGCAATCTTGGCTCACTGCAACCTCTGCCTCCCAGGTTCAAGCAGTTCTCTGGGTAGCTGGGATTATTGGCACGCGCCGAACTAATTTTTGTATTTTTAGTAGAGATAAGGTTTCACCATGTTAGCCAGGATGGTCTTGATCTCCTGACTTTGTGATCCGCCTGCCTTGGCCTCCCAAAGTGCTGGGATTGCAGGTGTCAGCCACCATGCCAGGCCTATAGACACCTCTTTTGAATGAGAGAACTGTCAAGATGACATTGTAGAATTTCTTCTATGTATAAGATGTTGGTATAGTCATTTTGGAAAATACTCTATGGCACAGTCTGCCCCCTGGCCACAATTTACATCCTTCCCATGGGCAAAATACACACCATCCCTTCTCCAGGACTCCCCTTTTAAGTCTCTCTTTTTTATGACAACAGTCTCGAGCTCAAGATCTAAAATCATTTATTTATGTCATGTCCACATGTGAATAAAGCTATTTGCAGTTCCTCATATGTCACTCTTGTTCATCTAAATGCCTGTGAATTAAAGAAACATAAGATAACCAGTAGAGATATTCCCACTCAAACAGATAAAACAGGAGACCCACAGTAGTCACTGGCATAGAGCAGTTCCGATACGCAGCTAGGAACGTATTGACAGTCCTTTGGTTAGGGCTCAGTCCTGCTCTCCGGAGTTGTCGTCTGATGTCTCTTAGCTGTATCTCTTTGGTATCATTCTTCTTCCAGAAGTGGCGGGTGTGTATAAATGAGAAACATTTTCAGTCTGTTTTCTATCCATAGTAGTTCAGAAGTCCAAAGGTTTCTTTTCATTTGGTACTGTTTATTCTTTTCCTTTTAACTTTGAATCCTTTTTTTAACATCTGGGGTTTTGTAAGGTATCAAATGCTAATCCACTGCATTAGACAAAATCTACACTCACAGATCTCTTTCAGGTAGGCCCTTCTTTTTGGCCACACTTTCCCCCACCCCTGTTGTGTCTGTAACAAATTACCACAAATTTAATGTTATAAGAAATACAAAGTTACTATCTTATACAGTTCTGGAGATCAGAATTATAAAACAGGTCAGCAGACTATTTTCCTTCTAGAGGATCTGGGGGATAAGATATTTCTTTGCCTTTTCTGGAGGCTTCCCACATTCTTTGACTTGTGGCCCCATAGCATGCCAAACTCTTCTTCCATGGCCATATCTCATTCCCTACCCTCCCTTCTCCTTCCGTTATAAGGACTCTTGGGTCTATCTGGATAATTCAGAATAGTCTCCCCATCTCAGAATCCTTAACATATTCAAATCAGCAAAGTTTGTTTTGCCATGTAAGAAATGTATCCATCTAGAGGAGCCCTGGGAGGCTGCTAAGGGAAACTCCTAAGATCCTTAGAAGTACTCTCATGTAATGAAGGAGATGTGAGGTGCACACCCTTGAAATCTTCAGTGAAACTTCTGTGTATGTTAAAGAGTCAATGGTACCATCTTAAATCTTTCTTATGTCTTAACAAAGGAATTTATCTCACCTTGGCCCTTGCTTACTTTGAGAAACTTCTGCTGGTTTAAAGGACTCTTCTGGGCCCTTCCTTTATAATTTAGTAATTTCTAATTTTTATTCAATAGATTAATAATTCTTTAAATTTTTTTCTTCTTATATTTTGTTAGAAGTAGCTAGATGAAACCATGTCATACCTTAAGCTCTCTGCCTGGTAATCTACTTAGCCACATCACTGAATTTTTAAGAAATATTTTTTGTGATATTACAGGCAACAGTTTTACTAACCTTTCTGCTGCTATAAATGTCTCCTTTCCTCTAGATGCCGACAGCATTTTTGTTGCTTTCCTGAAAGCCTCCTTGTATTAGTCGGTTCTCACACTGCTAATAAGGACATACCTGAGACTGGGTAACTTATAAAGGAAAGAGTTATAACTGACTTATAGTCCCATAGGGCTGAGGTGACCGTAGAAAACTTACAGTCATGGTGAAAGGGGAAACAAACACGTCCTGCTTCACATGGCAGCAGCAGAGAAGTGCCAAGCAAGCGGGGAAAAGCCCCTTAAAAAATCATCAGATCTCATGAGAACTTTCTATCTTGAGAACAGCATGTAGGTAACCCCCATGATTCAATTATCTTTCACCGTGTCCCTCCCATGACACATAAGCGTTATGGAAACTACAAGTCAGAATGAGATTTTCTTGGGGAGATAGACAAACCATATCACTCCTCAAGGTTCATCAGACTTCTACAAATAGTATCTTCAAGGCCTTTCTAGCTTCCACCTGCCATCTGTTCCCAGAGTTTATGCTGTATGTTTTAGGAGACATATGCCATGTGTTTTAGTTTGGTGGTGGTAAATGTATGTAAGCAATGAACTCTGCTGCAGTATTGAGGAAGGGCTTCCTTGCAGAGATAGAATCTGAGAAGAAGTAATTTCCTCACTTACATATACACTGAAGGTAAAAGAATTGATGTTGCTTTCTTGCTTTAAGGGTAGGAAGAAAAGAATAAATAAAAACAAAATTCTGGAACAACATAAAGGTATAAAGTCGGAAGGACTGAACTCTGTGTCTTATCCCTCATTCCGTTCTTCACAGTGTCAAATGTTGGTGCCCTGAACAGATTCCATAGTCAGTGCTTGATGGATGATGGGTAGGCTGAGAGGAACCAAAATAAACTTCACCTGCTACATAGTTTGGAACACCATCAGCCATATTCTCAGCTGTGTTTCCTGCATATCCTTTAATTCATTGTATCTAGGTAAATATTTGGAAATAAGTCTAGATAATGTATATCTTGCAAATAAATATGTACTCAGAAATAAAGAATGGAAATGCCAGGTCTTAAAAAAAAAAAAGGAACAAATGTCAAATACCCACTGAAAGTATATTCAGCTTGTCTTTCCAGGAGCTACTAACAGAATAATTTCATTGAACGTTATTTCTGCTTCATGACATTGGAAATGCACTTTGGTATAGTTCTACTTCAATTGCTTTCCTTTGGGTATTGAAAAGTTTGCCCTGGAAAATGAGAAAACCAAGTGATGGGAAAATTTCACAGTATGTGACTAAATGATAAATATGTTTATTTTAATGCTGGTAATAAAAGCTGGCGAAGAGGTTAGATAGAGTACATGTGAGGCAGTGGTTGTATGTCACCAAAATATTTTTAGAATTGTTGGTGATTGTTTCACTTTTAAAACAGCAGAGATATGATTGCCTGACTTTGGTAAAAGGTGATCTATTCTTAAAATTCATAACTGATTAAGAGACCGTGTAACACTGAGAATGAAAACCAGGAAGCACGTGAAACATCTTTGCATATGTAGTATCCCCTGATTACGAGACATCATTTCTACTTTCCTGTTCTGGCTGACCTCCTCTTCAAACTTTGTTCTCTATTCTTTGAATGCTGGTTTCTAGACATTTTTGTTTTTCTTTTTCCTACAGCCTGTTCTGCTTATAAAAAAATCTTTAGCTTTTCTCTTGGAATAAAGAAATATCAGTGACCATCAATAAATAGGAAATAAGAAATCTGTGTTTAGATGTTTGTAGAAACAGAGAAGCTTGAAAAATAAACTTATCTGGGGCCTATCTTTCCTGTGTATTGTATTTTACAAGTATGAACATTTTGAAGGATGGGACTTCATCTTCTATGGGATTTGTTCATTTTGTGTTGCTGTAAAAGAGTATCTAAGACTGGGTAATCTATAACTAAAAAAAGGCTTATATGGCTCATAGTTCTGTAAACTGTACAAGCATCATGACAGCATCATCTTGGCTTCAGGTGAGGCCTCAGGTAGCTTACAATCATGACAGAATGCAAAGGGATAGCCATATCATCACATGGCCAGTGAGGTAGCAAGAGAGAGAGAAAGGAGGTCCCAGACTCTTCAACAACCAGAACTATGTGACCTCATTACCACAGGGAAGGCATCAAGCCATTCACTAGAGATTCACTCCCATGGGCCAAACACCTCCTATTAGGCCGCTACCTCCAACTTTAGGGATCACATTTCAACATGAGATTTGGAAGGGACAAATATCCAAATCATATTAGGGTATGTCTGGGAGTGTGTAGTGGGGTTGGGGAGTCATGTGCACAAGGCTCTTTGTTTAACAATAGAAACATAAAGACATTTAATGTACAACCTAAGTGGAGAATTGGACAGTTGCTATCCACCTTACAGTGGGCTTACAGATGATTCTCAGAGTCTGAAATGCCACCAAGAAAAGTCTCATTCTATTGTTTGTTTTTTTTTTTTGAAAAGTTACTTAATTTAGGTTGAATATAAATTCTGTGCCTAGCACTTCTCAAGTAGAGCCTGTTTTGTAGGATGAAAATGTGTCAGTACCTTTCCTCCTCAAGCCTAGAATGGTGGGAGTATTTATTTCTCAGCAGAAGAAACCAACTTTACAATTTTGGATCACGATACTGACCATGCATTGACCAAATATAAATGGTATATAAAACAGATTAAAACAAAAATGGTGGAGAAACCTCTTAAGGATTTCCCTCAGTTTCAGCTCCGTGCTTACTGAGCTTCTGGAAAATGTTCTAATTTGAATCCTTCTGCTTACCATCAAGAAAAATTAGAGGCATGATAATGATGGGGAGAGAGGTTAAAAACATTCAGAGATTGAAGGGCATGTTGGAGGACAGAAACCATGTACATATTTGATATATGTGTTATACCAATAAATATTAAAGCTGTGTGTGTAATATATATAGGTCATTGGAAACCTTAATCTACGTTAGTCTGTCTACATTTGTTTTTCAGCTACATAGATGGTGAAGAACTTGAAGTATCACACTATGTAGTCCATGGTGGAGGTGGAGAAAAGCAATGGTAGCTGGATGGGGTTTTACAGGCCCAGGGGGTTGACTAGGTGACTTGACTATGCCCCTATGGTCTTTCACATTTCTCCAGCAAGTTAGCCTAGGCATGTTCTTGTGGTAAATGTAGAGGTGTAAGAAGATGCAAATCTAGTCATTCTGGCATATGACAAGCTTCTACTTTTACTAATAACCCCTTGGCTAAAGCAAGTGATATGTTTACTCTGAAAATCAAGCTGCAGAGCCCTGGAAGGTCACAGAGTGAGATATGGGGGTATTGGGGAGAGAGGATTGCAGTAAAGTGACACCTTAACACAACTGATCTATCATACTTGAGTATATAAATCCCTCCAGCTCTTTGCTGTGCCCTCAAAACTAACTGAAGGCTCTGAAAGTTCCATGTATAATTGGGAGTTCTTTACATAATCATCCCAGTTTATTATCACAACAGCCTGTAGGATGATATTTTCTGTTTATAATAGATGAAGATGCTGAGGAGGAGAGATAACATAACTTGCCTTAGTAAACTTGGACTCAAACCTAAGTTAGACTGCAAAGCTCTTGATCTTGTTACAAGAGCACATAACTGGGAAAGTGGGAATTACTCATAATTTGAGATAGGCAAAACAGTAATCATAGAAACATCAATGATGAGAGAAATAAGTCGATGATAGAGAATCTGGTATTAAATAGCTGATCATCAAGTTATAGCTGTGTATCCAAAAGATGATTGAATGTCCCAGAGTAGCTGTTTACTCTTATTTTTCTATGAATGTACAAATTCTGCAGTCTTAGCCAATTAAAAAATACTACTTACTTTTTATAATATAGAACTTATTTTTAAAAAACATTATTGAGTGAAGTTTCACTTCACTGCTCAAGGATTTCCAAAATATATCCCTCCAAAATGACCAATGAGAATTTTCCAAACATTCTCATACTTTAACTAGAAATGTTTTTCAATGCAGGGTTTCCAAATGTGACTATGTAAAATGATTTTTGACTACACATAGGCTTCCTCTATGATGCAAGCTATTTTGAATGGAATGTTGTTTATAGTATAAGCTTGTTTCTCACTGCAGTAGGAGGTTGCCCTTAGGCAGATTCGATTCTACCTAGAGGCATCTTTTTTTTCCTCATCACAAGTGGGAGTGAAGTAATAAAGACATCTCTGTAGATACAGGCCAGGAATGCTGCTAAACTACCTGCACACAAGACAGCCCCTCATGATATAAAATTATCTGTCTCAAATGTTAAGACTAAGGAGGTTGAAAAACCTTTAGAATAAACAACAAAAAAAGGGTAAATACTACTAATTGCAGTTTATCTAGTCTTTTACTCTTTGTCTCTAGGGAGAATGGAGCCTAAGGCTAAATTATAGATTCACATTTAGAAAGAAGACTTAATAGTCATCATAGAATTATAAAACATCATAGAAAATAATGAAAAAGGTTGGGGGTAGATAAAATAATCTATTTTGAGGGCAGGTAGAATAACAAATCTTTCATTTATTCATTCAAAAACTTATGATGTGACTGGAGCCTATAATAGAGTCCAGACTGATAAGGATGGAGTGGATACACTGTGAATCAGTTATACAGAGCCTCTACTACCATCAGTGCTTATGGTTGATTGTGGAGGGAAGGAAGAAGGTAAAAGGAGAAATCCTTCTTCTTCTTCTTCGTGTTTTGTAGTTGTGGAAATTCTAGTAATACATGCAATAAAAGCCATGAAGACAGAAGAATGTCGATGGAGAAAAGCTACAGCAAGAATTATATAACAGTTATGAGAAACCCACCTGCACTCTGTTTGATAGGTTATATGTAAAGACAGTTTAACAGTGCTATGTGAAAATGAAGAAACAAGCCAAGAGTTCTATAATTCATCCAGCAATGTAGACAGGACTTAGGTTGATAGACCTTATTCTCATATATCTAAGCTTTTTCTTTATTTTCTCACTTACCAAGTCTCTTACATTCAGGTTAATTTGTCTATTACATTCATTTGCCCCTCCTGGGTAATGCCTATTCATCCTTTTTAAGTCTTCACTTAGATGACTCTCCTTAGTCTTCTCTGCAAGTTTGCAGGTGCCCCCTCAGTATGCTGTCCCTGTGCTTCTCCCACCGTAGCTAACATTCCCAGTGATTGTGTTGACCCATGTCCATTCACATTTCTACTACAATGTAAGCTCTTATTCACTTGAACTCTAACTAGCATAGCATATAATATCTAGCATGACACAAATAGCTAGTACATGACATATATGTTCCTATGTGACTAAATAAATGGCTTTCTGCATGCTAGTTTCTCAGGTATTTTTGTATAGTATTTACATATATTTCAATAAAATGAAGCATACCAAGAAAAGAATTTCTATACATAAAGCCACTATTGTTCTCTAACTGGATGTCCTAAGAAAAAATTGAATTCTTTCATCTCTACCACAATTGGCAGGGTTCTTTATCTGATCAAACCACCAATGAGAGATTATACTTGAATTTTAGAGGGCAACCGATAGATATAGTGAAATGGCAAACATGCATTTCTTCAAGAGTTCTTGAACTTAATAAAAACCTGTTTTCCTCTCTTGGGGATCTAGAATGTACCCAGCAGAATAATTAAGAATTCCTTTTATCTTCAACTATGAAGTCTTAGAGGAAAAAACATTCTCATTCTTCCTTTCACCTAAGATTCACTCTCACTTTGATCATGTGAGTCATAAAGAGGAAAAGAATCTCCAGCTCATACAGTGGTTCTAACATACCATTCAAGAGTCCCTGATTCATTACTGATCCATATCACAAATAAAAGTTTCTCTTATTGGACTAAAGAGTGAAGGGAAAGTGGCTTGAAGTCTTTGCCTCAAATGGTCCTCCCTTATACTCCCCATAACATTGGACTGTGGAAGAATAGAGCATATTTATGAAGCTAATAATTATTTTGTCCCAAGACAGTTGTTCTTGGGTCAATATCTGTTTTACAAAAGAAATGTAGAATTACTTGAATTACCTGTTACTTGGGAGATGCATGACTCAGTAGTTAACCAAGTCGATAATGAAGTGCTACCGCTATATCCCAACAATTATTATGATAAATTTCAAATGACAGCTAAAATATTTCTCTATCATTACATCTTTTTGGTGCCTGGATGCTTGAATTCTGTTGCATCCGGGCATCTACAAGCTTAAATAAGTTGCTTGAGCAATGTAACTGAACCCGAAGCTTTAGCAAGGGTAAATAATTCAGCTTATTCATACGTGCAACTTATGTTTTCTTGTCTCTTAAAATTAGTGTATTTAAATAACGTATTTGATGTGACACAAATGAGTAAAAAACCTATAATTTATCTTTTAAGATGACAATTTGTCACAAAACCATGACTTAAAGTCATCCTTAATGGATAGCATGCCATCATTTATTTTGAATTTCTTGAGTATGTTTGTGTTACCACAGTAACATAACATAGTGTTATTTTGTTATGTTTTCTGAGATAGGATTTGTATAAAGCAAATTTGAGAAAGAGCTTCCCAAATGACAAATTTATGTGAAAAGGAGATGTCACCAAGGGTGAATGTTTTCCAACAATAGTGCCACTGCACTAATTCTCATATAATGAGAATTAAGAAATCCAATGATCTCATATTTGTCTTATTGTTAAAAATGCAGAGATGGTTTAACAAGTGTTTTCACATTATGTGTGCTTTGTTAGTTGTTAAAACAGGTTTTTTTTTGAGATGGTATAATTAAAATAGAATTGTAGGTGCCCTGAAGAGACATTCACAGCTCTATTTAAATGTAAGTGAAATTTCACAGATGTTAGCCAAAATTTCTAAATGTATGCCTGCTACTGAAGTCCTACTTTAAAAAGAGTGTTTCAAAGTAATTTTCCCAAGACCGTTTCAGTGATTGTGTCATTTAATAGGATACTTTATTAAAATAAAACCATATATTCCTTTTTATAAAGCAAGAAAAATTTGATTGTGTATGACTACATTTCCTAAATGTTTATAGCAAATGTGAAATCTAACTCTATACCTTCCCCAATTCACCTTTGGAACTTAGGTACCCATAATCTTCTGAATCATAACCCCTGGTTCAAAACACAATCATCATTGGCCTATGCATGGCCCATCTTCCTCCCTTCCTTCCAGCTATCCTTCATTCCTCCTTCTTTGCTTCCTTTTCTTAAAATAATGATTTAAGCACCTGCAAACTCACTAGGCCAAACAGAGCCAGGATCTCCAGATTATCCTACATTTAGTCACATATTTCTCTCATCCATCCTTCTGCTTCCATCCACTAGAGAAAATGGTTATCTTGGTCCTTATGTTCGTCAATCTCTTCATTTCCTCTTTTATAGTATTTCAACTTTTATCAGTTACATAAATTAATACTTAACACATTTTACTAAGATTAGCTGATGTTGTAGATTGTTATGTTGTCTAAAACCTGGATGTTTTTGATTTATAAAGGGTTAATATTCCAAAAATTCTGCTTTTAAGTCAGCTGTCTAGAGCATGGATCCATAGAAATTACGTTATTACTAGGTACTAGGTTTCAGGGTATATTTCCAAATTGATGAGACATTGTTAACCTACAATAATTCTAATGATAGTTATCTAATGTGGTGGTCCTGAGAGTAAAGCATCTCCAAAGTAAAATAAGACAATGTGGATTGGTCAGATACTCTTTGGTTTGTATCCTACTTAAGTTATTAACAGATATTCAATATTGTTAAAATTATCCAGGCTTTTAATTTTTAATGCTTATTTTTTATTCTTATTTTCGAGCCAGGGTCTCACGCTGTCATCCAGGCTACAGTGCAGTACAGACAATTTAAAACTCATTTTTCCTCAGCAATTTAAGAATATCAATACTTTGCATAGTGACACATAATTTTGTTCCTCTGTAAGATAAAAACAAAGGATCTCAAAAGATAAAGAATTTTAAGAAATTATTTAGGACCCCAAGTTAATAATGTTCTAGGCAAAGGTAGAGAGAACATTGAGGATCTTGGTAAGAACTAAATATTTTAAAATTATAATAAAAAGCCTTATTGATATATAGGTTAAACATTTATCCATTTGTTCACTTGAGTTATCTAATCATTCTCAGAATCCTTTGTTGCAGGAAACAAGTGATTGTGCTCTTTAGTCAAATGATTGGAGAAAACTTCAGAAATTTTAAGTTAATCTATTATAAAACTTGGAATCATAAAATTGTATTCTTGAAAGTATTTTGTTTTTCTAGCCTATAGACTACACCACAGGATAATGTCTCGCTAATCTCAAATTCCCTGGACACAAAATATTCAGGTTTAGATCTATCCTGCATACTTTTCCAAATGTATAGGAATTTCAAGTACATGTGAATAAGCATCAGTTCCATTATTTAGGAAGACTGTCTTGTGCTGAGTAATTAATAAAAGTCATTTAATGTTTTACTGGAGGACTGTGAACACAGTGCTTGATAGAAAGCAAAAACATATTTCAAGGTTTATTGTTAAGAGAGAATGAGGAATTATGATAATGTAAGTTGAGTTCATTTTCTTTACTTTCAAATTCAAATGAATTTCGCAAAATCCAGCACCTGTTTTAATATCTTTTTGGATTTGGTGAAAGGCACCCTTACATTTCAATACTAGTGATAACATCCTGTTCCCACTGGTTCTGCATGTCATCTGTTGTGACTGTCCCTTTCTTCCTGACCCAAATGTTTCTAATACTGATATCTGGTATAACACCACTCATGTAAGATAGTTGACTGTTTTTAAGACACTTTTAGTTAAGATTTGGAGGTTGTGGCTAGGGATTATATAATCAAAAAGAAGATCATTTAAAAATGAATAATAGCCAGCTTTGCTGGTGGAGCTCCCCTGTACATGCCGTCTCCCTCATCTTCAGCCTCCTGTCTTCCTCCACATCCTGCTGGCATGCCCCTTTGACAGGTGCCTGTTCATTTATTATGCACAGTAATTTACCCCTCTTGTTGTTTTACTATTGCTCATCCAGACCACTCTCTATTCCACAATTGCAAGGTCCTTTAAAATGCCTGTGTCCTGAAAACATTTTAAAATCCTAAAATCTGCTTTAAGGAGAAATTTGTCTCTTGCTCATATTTGTTTCTTTCCTTTATATATAATAACATACACTATTAATACTTCAATACATGTCAGCTATTGTTTTACTTTAGTAAACATAAAACCCATTAAAAGGATTTCCTAAGTTCAAGCATGTCTTCATTTCTTTTTTCATAATGCTAATTCCCAATAGGTCTTGAGATGTGCTTTTGTGACTTACTTTCCTATGGGGATACTCAGAAATATGAGCCTCACAATGGAGAAAAAATATTGTAGTTAATTAAGAACGTTCATTTATTATCTCAGTTTGGAACATTTACATAATTTGTGTTATTTAAACAGCAAACTACATTCTAATTTGCTTTTATATTTTAGATATTTAGATAACCATAGGCATGGCATTAATGGAGATGTAGGATGCAAGAAGGGAACAATATTTCATTTAACAAATTTTGTGCCCTCCTCCATGGACTCTGTGGTAAATTACCCAAAGAGTCATTGTTACTTTACCTCTTATTAACTTACTTTATAGACGTAAAAAGTAAGTAAGATCCAGGTTTTAGTTAGAGGTTATGACTTTCTGGATAATTACTTTTTTTGTGAATGGATGGGAAATATATTAACCATGCTTTGTACTATAAGGGTTATTTCATTCTTTAATTATTCTTTGGATAAAATAGGAGAGGAACAGATTAGCCACCCAAAGCTAATGCTTCCGCCATTAAAATGAGAGAGATCAAGGAAAACCTTTATTTATGTGAAAGGTTACAACAGTTTGTCTTTCCATGTTAAAAAAAAAAAAAACAGGGATGAATGCTCCAAATATGTTGGTGATGAGTCTTTCTTTGATAATATTTTTTCTTTCTGCTCTTCCTTCACTATGGTAGGCGGTTCAGTGAAATGCACTCACTTCATGCAATAATCATTAAACACTTCACATTTCATATCTTAATCCTATTATATAGGTTATTTGTTATTTTTAAAAGGATTATCAAAATAATATTGATCTTCTAACTCTTCTCAATTCTAAAGTGCTTAGACATTGATTGTTCAATTATTTGGCAAATGCTTATCAAGCTAATACTTAATATTAAGCAGGCCCCCTGCTTGGGAATGTAATTGAATACAGGCTGTCTTCTACTTAGCTGATTAATATTGCTGCTTTCAGTTTCTGCCCCTCCTCCATCTTCTCTTAGATTTTTTTCTAAGAGAAGATTTTTTATATGGGAACACAATTACTTTTTTACAAACCACTTGACATTACTTCACTAAGTAATGTACTGTCATGATGATATCTAGCATTTAATGTATACATTCAATGTACCAGTCACAGTGCTGTGTCCTTTAAATATACCTATCTCATGTAATTCTTTTGGTAAAGCTATATTATCTCCATTTTACTATTGGTCGTGGTTGTGGTAGTGGTGGTGGTGGTGGTGGTGGTGGTGGTGGTGATGTTTTGACACAGGGCCTTGCTCTGTTGCCCAGGCTGGAGTGCAGTGGCTCGCTGTAGCCTCGA
>CAUYQU010064410.1:0-21819 GCA_963574635.1 Cheracebus regulus
TTAATAAATATTTACAGAACCTACCACCCCATATCCATAAAACATATATTTTTTCAATATTATACCTATTCTAAAAGTGATCACATAATAGGAAATAAATCACTTTTTAGTAATTGCATAAGCATTTTACAGATTTAAATGGAATCCTGAGCAATAGAGCAAGATTTTCGTTCTCCCTCTTTCTCTTTCTTTCTTTTTTCTCTTTTATTCTACTTCTTTCTCTCTCTTAAAAAAAAAAAAAGCTAGTTTAAATCTTGACTATTTCTTTTACCTTCCTCATGGGGAATGTAGGAGCCATTGTATGAGATTTCCCTCAATTTACTGTGCTCCTTTCTCTCCACCAAAATATAGATAGTATCTAATCTCATTCATTCTTAGCTATGATCTGGACCTGGGAAATTCCACACTTTTGCTCTAGATACCCCCCACCTTTTCAGGAAAGTGGTACAAGTGATTATTTTTCTTCCATCTGCATTTTCTCTCCTTTCCATTGACTTACCTGACCATTCCAAATTCCTTCTTCTCTTGAACTCCCTTTATTCATTATTTATGCCTCTCTGAATGTTTCTAATTTGTGCTTTCTCCCTTATATTTTAATTCTCTCTGATTTTAATTAACCTTCCTCACTAAACTAGATTTCCTGAGGGCAAGGTCTCGATTTATTATATACATGTATATACACATAGTATGTATGTATGTAATATGTGTACATGTATGTACATATATGTATATACATAAAGTGGTAAATATATATAACATACAATTCACTACCTTAACCATTTTGAATTATGTAGTTCAGCCATGTTAAATATATTCACATTGCTGTGCAATCTCCTGAACCTTTTTCATCTTGCGAAACTGGAACTTTGTATTCATTAAACAAGAATTTCCCATTCCCTTCTGCCCCTAGCCCCTGCCACCCACCATTCTACTTTCTGACTCTATGAATTTGCTACTCTAGATATGTCATAGAAGTGAAATCACATAACAGTTATCCTTTTGTGACCGGCTGATTTTATTTACCAACCTCAGGGTTCAGCTATGTTGTAATATATATCAGAATTTCCTCCCTTTGTGAGGTTGACTAATTGTGAATTAAATGAATTCATTGTATGTATATACCACATTTTGTTTATTGTTCTCTCAATGAACACTTGGGTTGCTTCCACCATTTGGTTATTGGGAATAACGAAGCTATGAACATGAGTATACAAAACCCCACAAGGATTTCAATGTCTCCACATCTTTGCCAACACTTGTTATTTTCTAGGGTTTTTTTTTTTGGTAGTACCCATTCTAATGTATGGTAGAGTCTTGTGGCTTTGATTTACATTTCTGATTAGTGAAGTTTAGTATCTCTTCAAGTGATTGTTGGCCATTTGCAAATCTTTTTTGGAAATATGTCTACTCAAGTCCTTTGCCCATTTTTAAATTGAGTTGTTTGGTTTTTTATTGTTGGTTTTATTCATCTTTGAATCCTACATAGCATATATTCCATTGATTTGCCCCACTTCTGGAAATGAGCTCAGAAAAGCTGAGTGCCTGTAAGGGGGTTGACACAGAGGCACTGGACTGTATAAGTATATACTCTGAGGTTCCAGTTTAGTTCACCTTTAGAGGCAATTGACAGGAGTATCATCAGAGGAAGACTCTTGAGTGGGGCATGCATTTCTCTATAAAAGTTTTCATTGCCTCATAATAAAACCCACATGAAATAGACTTTTAGAAGGAAAAGTGATTTTGTTCTAGATTCAAACTCCTTGGGAAATTTGGAGCAATTTCCACATTTTGGTGAGGAAATTACCCCAGGGTGGACTTTGGAGATATGCTATGTAGCAAAGGTCAAGACTCAGGGGAAACAAACCAGAAATCACATTGATAATCTTCAGTGGTGGGTATTTTTTCATTCAGTAAACATCCATCATGTACCTAAGAGCCAGATACTTGGCCAGGGAGTAGGAATAGAATGGCAATTTGGTCAAAGTTAAGTCATCTGTCTGTATCTATCAAGGAGAATTATTGGAAAACTAGCTGCAGAAATGTGTAAATATTATCCATTAATCTATGGCTCCTTTTCCTATTTTCTTGATCCTCAAATTTTGCTTTCATTTCCTTCATTGATGATTTAGATAAAAAATTATAGTAGCTGATTGAAATGTGTCATGTTGAAAATGGGGGAAGAAATTAAAAGGTAATTTTCTCTTATTACTTAAAAAATCTGTTATTAATTTGACTTCTACTTCTCCCCAGCTATAGAACATAAAGTGTCTATGGAGCCAAAAAAAGGTTTTCATTGTTCAGAATCATCATTTCAGAGACTTGATCATAGCTACTTTATAAGATGGCTAAGTGAAATAACATTTAAAAACTTCTAGAAAAGTCAGGAAAACATCTTCTTTCCTTTTTTTTCCTTTTCTTCCTTTCTTATGTTTTTTGGTCCACGCATAAAAAGAGAGATTACTATGCAAATTAATAAGCAAGTGGGCAAACAAGTAAAGCACCCTTTTATTTAATAGCAAAGACATTTAGCAGCAGGACTCTATTTACACAATGAATTTGCTAATTATAAATGAGTCCCATGTAGTATTTAAATAATTTACAAGATTTTTAGAAGTCTTAGAGTTCTGTCCCCCTTCCACTTGTAACAATGTGATTACAATCCCCAGGGAGAAAGAATATTGCTTTCAAAATATCCTATTAGTCAGACTGTTCAATTTACTTAAACCAACATCTTCTCATCTGTTGCACTTCCCCTCCATGACTGAAAACACTGAGGCCAAAATAAGCAGACAGAGCAAGAGAGCATAGCATATAGGGCCTTTCAGGGTCTTGCTGCTGCCTGTTTTACACAGCGTCAGTTTCTGCAACTCTTTGCCGTGCACACTGTGACCTAGATACAGTAAACTTCTTGTCAACTCTCAAAAAACAGTGCCCATGGCCAGGTGTCGTGGCTCACACCTGTAATCTCAGTCCTTTGGGAAGCCAAGGTGGGAGGATCACCTGAGGCCAGGAGTATAAGACCAGCCCAGGCAACATCATGAGACATCATCTCTAATTTTTTTTTAATTAGTTTGGCATGGTGGCACATGCCTGTAGTCCCAGCTACTCAGGAGCCTGAGGTGGGAGAATCACTTCAGCCCCAGAGTTCAAGACTACAGTGAGCTATGTTCATGCCAAGGCACACCAGCTCAGGTGACAGAGTGAGACACATGTCTCTAAAATAAATAAATAAAGTGTCCTTGGCCAGTACTGGCCTTTGCCGCACGCTCATCTGATGAGCTCCTGCTCATCATCTGTGACCCAAACAATAAACTTCATTGCCTTCTTTGAGCTATCTTTTCCAATGCCTGCAGTTACTCTGTCCCTCCTTTGACTGAATTCCCATAGCACTTGGCCTAGATCTTTGAGAAGTCTGGTCATATTCAATGGCAATGATGTGCTTAAAAGGCTTTCTCTCACACTGGAGTGTGAGCCCCTGGAAGGCAGGGACTCATGTTTTACCCTTTCCATTTATCTCTAAGTACCTAGCATAGTTTTTGGCCCAGTAGGCGTTCAGTAAATATTGGGCAAAAGTTATTTGGATCATGATAGTAAATGGCAGTGACATCTAAAGGAGAAAAAATAAGAGTGATGGGGACTCTGAAGTTAAGAAGAAAGGATGTATGAAGAGATTAGGAGACAGGGGTCAGCAACAGAGAATGGAAATAGAGAAACACATGAAGAAAACAAGTATGAAGTGAAGAAATGAAGAAGTGAAGCCTGGGTTCTGGGAAGCAAAGTAACATGAAGAATGGACTAATGAGGTGTGTGAAATTAGGGCATTTCTGAAGCTCGTTTATACCCACTTTTCCCTAGAGCCAAAAGGGGATGGAAGGAAGAGAAGGCCAGAGTGAGGAATGAGGCAACAAACCATCTATAGACTATGAGCTAGGCCTCCACGTTTGGCCTGGGGCTGGAGCTGGCCTGCTCCCCTGACCTCTCCTGTTCTTCAGGTTCTCTATTCATATCCAGGCCTAAGTACTGTCTCTTCTTCTTTCTTCTGCATCAAGGGAGCCCCTGTGAGGCTGTCTGTATACACAAGTTCATATATATGAGAACAAATGGGCATGTGTCTGTGCTTGTTTCCCACTGGGTGTTTGGGTTCATTTCACTCTGAAAAATAAGCCCAAAGGGCAGTGTCATAGCAACTCCCCATCTGTCTCTGCCTTTGCTGTGTCAGAGAGTCTTTTACATAGCTGTCTGGAAAGCACTGGCCTGCTCCTGAGCTTGCTGAACAGTTACACTGCATGAAGGGTGGGATGCTGTTGTAATGATGCATGTCAACATGCCATGGTATGTATTATCTTTATGACAAAATTACTTTTCAGACTCACCAAGTTCTCTTCCTCACAGGAAATGTGCCACTTGATGGTCACGGCCTTTTGGAGTTATTATTCGGGTAACCAAAAGTATCTAGGGCCTACAGAAAGCAGCACAGTGCAGCCCTGGATAAAAGTCAGGAGCCCCGATTCCAAGTTAGGCTCTGCCAGTTAGTCTGAGGCTGAGTTTTCGCATCTGTCAAATGGGAGTAATCTCATCCACCTACGTCATAGGGGTTGCTTTGAGGATCAAATCACATGCTATACAAGTTTCCACATGTGACCAACTTTCCACAGCTTATCAGCGATTTCTAGCACCATTCTCTCATCTGATCCTCTCAATAATCCTGCCAATTATTTTGATCCTCATTTTACAGATGAAGAAACTGAGGCATAAAGAGGAAAAGTAACATAGCCAAAGCCACATAGCTAGTAAGCCAGGATGATGCAAGTTTTCTGTTTTCATACTTATCTTCAGTTATTCCTTGACACAAACCTGGCTGTTTAGTGCTATTGGCTACATGGCCCTGTTTCTTAACTTCCCTCGTGGCTCCTCCCTGCAGCCTCTGAAGGTTCTCTGTGTAATGAATTAATTAGCTTTGCTTTTTTTCTCCTTTTCCCCCACTCTTTTTCCTGACCTCTAGAAGAAAACACCAGCAGCCCCGGCAAAGAAAACCAGCACCACCTTCAACATCGTGGGGACCACCTATCCCATCAACCTGGCCAAGGACACTGAATTCTCCACCATCTCCAAGGGCGCTGCTCCCAGTGCCTCCTCAACCCCAACAATCATTGCTTCACCCAAGGCCACCTATGTGCAGGACAGCCCGACTGAGACCAAGACCTACAATAGTGTCAGCAAGGTTGACAAAATTTCCCGCATCATCTTTCCTGTGCTCTTTGCCATATTCAATTTGGTCTATTGGGCCACATATGTCAATCGGGAGTCAGCTATCAAGGGCATGATTCGCAAACAGTAGATAGTGGTGGCAGTGCAGCAACCAGAGCACTGTATACCCCATGAAGCATCCAGGCACCCAAACCCCGGGGCTCCCCTTCATGTATTTCAGAATTCTTCTTTTTACCCCTCTACCAAGCTGTGACTCTCAATTCATACTTATGAATCTCTAGGAAAAAAATAACTACAGAAAAATTACTTGTCCCTCTAACATTGCTCAGTATACACCCATCAAAGCCAAACACTGCCGTTTGTCCAGCTGCTCATCTTAGTCTGCCAGTTTCCCTCAGCTCAGGGCACTGCATGTATTTTTTTGCACTCTGCCCATTGCAGAAAGAACAAGAGATTCTACTCTCTGTAGTGGAACTCTTGGCTGTTTGAGAGGCCCAGAACAAGGAGAACTGTTGACTGTCCATCCAGATCAGATGACTCTGACTTACTAGGCTGCCAGGTTGGACTATGCCATGTGATCCTGCCTGCCACTGTCTACCATGTATGGCTAAAATAAATAGAAATAGCTGCGCCAGCCTGGCACCAAGATGGCTAGTGCCCTACCACAACCAGCCCCTCAGGAAAATAGTCCCCTCCTTGGTACATCTCTCCTCCAGAAAAGTCTTCCTCCACTGTCTTTGACCCCCTTGTAGCCAACTGGGCACTACTTAATTTGGAATCATTACCACCTGTAAACCTTTCAGGAAAACATGATTAAGTATTTTTTATTTAAATTAAAAGTTGCAAATAGAAACAAAGTGATCTAGATTAAAAAATAAATTTTTTTTTTTAAATATAGGAGAGATACAAAAGTCACCTCCCTGCCAAGGCAACTAGCCTATACTGGATTGGGCAAGAGGTTTGTAATGGATGGTAGTTGAGGATTGAAGTCTGGCTCAAAAGAGAGGGCTACTGGCAGATGAAAGTCTAAGTCTTTCTTCCTCACAATCCACACTCCACATCCTGGCCCGGGCATTTTTCTCCCACCATATTGGGAACTTCTGGTCCTCTGTTGATGCCGATTCTATGAGGTGTGAATTGCAAATTCATACAAATATCTCTAGTCAATTATTGAGTCAACTAGATCATTAACTTTATTACCAATTTTATAATATATCATTTAGAAGCCATTTGTTCTTAATCTTAATGTGAGTAAAAGACACAGGAATAAATATGCAATTTTTATAAGGTAGATAAACTGAATCCCAGAAGTTTGAATGATTTGCCTAGGCTTCCTACAAGTGTCTTTAATAAAGAGCTATCATGTGCCCCTTTCCAAAGGCAAAAATAACAGATTGAGAAGCCAGGTCCACCATGACCTCAGAATCAGCACAATCTCAGCAGGCCTTCTGGGTCATTAGTGGAACTTGGTTGGGCATCAAAAAGGTTTTTAGAAAGTCACAATGTGTCACTCAAGAAGATCACTTTTAATAGACTTGGCCCAAGAAAATGAGACTGTTCATGATGGCAGCCCCAGCCACTTTGGATCTGAATACCTGCACTAGTCCAGAGTATCCCAGAAGCCCAGGGTAAAGCCACAGAGGGCACCACAAGCGGATTCTCCCTGCCCACCTCCTGAACAAAGCTCCTAAGGGGTGTATCATTAGCTGCTGGTTGCCTTTTCATCCATCATTTCCCGGTCCCCTGCTTCCTTGCCATTGCTGGGATAATGCATGCCAGTCCCATTATTCCTAAGACTGTGTCTGTAGGTAAATTCATGACTAGAAGAGTGTAGTCTTGTGGATATGTGGGGATATGGGGGGTGGGAGGGCGGGGCTGTTAATGATTGTCTTGAGGAATTTAGAATGGAAGCCTGACCTTTGCCTCTCTGTAGAAATTGTGTTTCCAAATGCTTTGGTGCAATGTTTAGCTGCTGTTTATTAAACCCTTTCTGAATTGTACTTGGTCTGCAGAACTTTCTTTGGTTACTCCTTGCCTAACACAGACAGTACTATGTTCTTGAATTTCACCCCCAATCTCATGCCCCCATTACTTTCTACTTCTTAACAACCATTAGAATAAGATGGAAGAAAGGTGCCCCCAGAGCAAGAAATGTATTGCAATGATCCAAAAGGGAACTCGTGTGAAAACATAGCTTGGATTGACTCGAGGGTCTCATTACCCAATATGAAATATTGCGAAACAGTACTATTGCTTTTCTGCTAAATTCACCCACTCCCAGGCAGTAGAGAAATACATTTTCGTTGCAATTCTAAAGGATTTATCTTTTCCATGGATTACTATTTCCCTTTGACAATAGTTCCCTTAGGCAATAGTTATTAGCGAAATTGAGAGTAAGTATTTTATTAGTTGAGCCATGTGTTGGGAAATGGATGATGACCCTTATTTCTTACAGAGTTAGAATAAATTTGGGAAATGATCTCATGAGATCTGCTTGAGGAAATCACTGGCTACTAAGAGATGGGAAAAATCTTGGGAGAGTATGTCAAATCACATACAGTTTTTTCTTATCTGAACTAAAAGCAAGGACTTGCACCATCTGACACTCAATGAATGTTCCAGCTCTGACGAATGTCCTAATGCTGCAGCAATCCCACTGTCCCTGGCCAGTTCAGTCACAACCCCAGAGCAACCATGTGACAGACAGGGGGCAGCCTGTTTTGTAAAATTGCCTGATACCAATATTTAAGTGTTGCTGTTTCTTTCAAAACCTTCTGAAACTACTTTGCCTTTGAAAACTATTTCCTTAGTCTTAGGGGAAAGCTCAAGCTGTTTCATCAGCAAATGTGTTGCTGAGCTCTCCTAGAGTTTGAAACTCTGCCACAGGCTGGGACTGGTATTCTTGGACTTGAGTATTTATGGTATTCAGAGCATGAGGGAGATATCCCCAGCAGTTCATTGAGGGCGTCAGTCTAGAGGCTAGTAGAAAAGTGTCTAGCACATAGTAGGCCTTCAGTAAATATTTATGGAATAAATCAATGGGAATCTAGGCCAGAGCTACATGCAGGAGTGTTTCTTCATGGCAGTGTTGGAGAGGAGACTAGCCACATCATGATGAATGGAGACTAATAGAAACAAATGCAATGTGCAGCCTTGTAAAGTAGTACTAATAAATGTGCTCTATTTTAAGCCACTTTATATAGCTTTTCCCTAATGAAATAGTTGTTTGTTCCTATGGGCTTTTAAATCTGGGGGTTCATTTAATGATCTATAAGTTTCTTGTGCTAGGGTACTGAAGGCAGGAGAGGAAGGCATGACTGAGCCCCAGACCCATCTGAAAGCTTCAAGCATAGCCCACAGGCCTATCCAGGATGCGTCTGTGTTATGACAACCTTCAGAGGGCTACCTAGGCCCTGAATCTTTGCAAGAGGTCCAGCAGGAGATGGAACTAGGAAGGGGAAAGTAAGAGGAAGAAAGCAATTGGGGGAAATTCTGTTAAAGGTGCCCTAGAATTGGAAGCAGAGTCAGGGATCTCTCCTTTCCAGATTCAACAGCTTTTAAATACACAAACTCCCTTTAGCCTGAGAACATTCATCATGTGACAATCTGCTGAAATAAAAGGCCCAAAGTGCTTGCCTTTATTAATGGGAAAGGTGCTTTCTGGGGCCTCCCACATTTCCTTTTCTTTGTTTTTAATTGTATATATTTAAGGTATATGGCATGATATTTTCATAAACATATTCATAGTGAAAAGACTACTATAGTCAATTCTATGTATTCAACTATTGGGGGGGTTGTTTGTTAGGTTTTTGTTGTTGTTTTTAGATTCTACATATAAGTGAGATCATGCAGTATTTGTCTTTCTGTGTCTGGCTTATTTCACTTAGCATGAGGTCTTTCAGTTCCATCCTTGCTGTTGAAATGGCAGGAGAAATCTAGACCTGTTCTGCCTTCTTTCTGCCTCATCTCCAACAATTTGGTATCATGGGAAAAGCACTGAGAAAAAATGGACACCTGGATTTCAGCCAGGGTTCAATCTCATCATAATTGCTAGGTGATATTAGCCAAGTCCCTCCCCTGAGCTGAGACCTAGTTTCCCCATTAGTAAAACCAGATTTTGATCAGAGCCAAGTCAGCAGAGTACCCAGCCGCTAGCTTTAAGTGTTACCACATCCTGCCCACTCCCCACTCATTGTGCTGCTGCTGCTCTCACACCAGCCCATTCCAGGAACACAAATCCCATCTTTTCGTTCCCTGTTACACAACTTGGAAGAGTTGACAACTTCAAAAGAATTTGATCAGATAGCAAGTAAGGACAACTAGGAGACTAAACCTGAAAATATGGAGGTCAAACTCTCAGGTCTAACTGATCTCCCCAGCCTCCCTCCTCCATCCTACACTCAGATCCTTGCCCTCAGCTCCATGTGGCAGGGTCTCCTGTGATGAGATACAGGATTATTAGTGGCTCAACTCCAGTATTAGCATGGGAAAAGTTGGATCCTAAATTGAGGAAATTAAGGGGGGCTGGTGCCAGGAAGGGGCGAGCAAAGAGCAGAAACAAAACAGACATCCCCCCCCCGTCTTTTTTTTTCTCTCTAAAGTTTCAGGTCAGAGGAGAACAGAAATTCTTAGAAGTGAACTCCCTAGACTTCTTATGACAGACAGAGCTCTTGGGATCTGCATACACAAGCTCTCCCTTCTCTGCTGTCACAGGAAAAAGTGGTCTCCCTCTGTCTAAGGCCCAGTCTCTCCTTTATTCTTCATGTCTGCTCCTTTCTTCTCAAAGAATTGTTATCTGCTCTCAGTGAAGCTGTTCTTGCTGAGTCACCACTGCCCTTGTTACTAAAACCTAAAGGCATTTTCCAGTTATCTTACCTGACCTGTCAGCATTTGACACTGTTGAAAACTATTTTATTCTTAAAAATGTCTCTTTTTGGATTCCATAGCTCCACAGTCTCCTGATATCCCTGCTTTTTTTTTTCTCTGCCACTTTTCCATTTCTCATGTTTTTCCTATTTAACTTCTCTCATTTCTTAAAGGCAATTCCTTCCAGTAAAGTTCCCTCCAGTTCCGTCCAGTGTCTTCCCTGTTCTCTTTCCACTCTCCACACTCTCACTGAGTACTCTCATCTCTCCTGATGACTTCAGTTACCACATATAACTATTATCTTTTGTTGGGTAACAAATTATCCCAAAGCAAAACAATAAGTTTTACTGATATTATTGTATCGATAAGTCAAGAATGTGGGCAGTGCACAGCAGAGATGGCCTGTCTCTGATCCATGATGCCTAGAGTCACAGATGGGAAGATTCAAACAAGTAGAAGGTGACTTAATTGACTAGAACATCTGGGGTTGGAGGATCCATTTCCCAGCTCCATGTGGCAAGGGATTCTGTGGTGAGACGTAGGAGTATTCGTTGCCTAGCTCCAGTCCTATTCAGCAGTACAAAATTTGAGTCCTAAACTGAGAAGTTAAAAGAGGTCCTGGGTTCCACAGTGGGGGATAGGGGACTTCACTCACATGTCTGGCAGCTTGGCTCTGAGTGTTGAAAGACAGGTTCATCTGGAACTGTTGACTGGAGCTTATATACATGGTCTTTCCTTGTGGCTTCTCATAGCATGGCTTTTGGGTTCCCATAAAACATTTCCAGAAACAAATGGAAGCTGCATGGTTTTTATTGGCCCAACCTGGAAAACCATGTAGCATGCCTAAGGCCAGTGCAGAGTCAAGAGGAAGGGGGGAGAGGGCCAAAGACTTTGCAGATGTGTATAAAAACTGCTATTCAAGAGGCTGAGGAGGAAGGATCTCTTGAGCCCAGGTCTTTGAGGCTGCAGTGAGCTATGATCGTGCCACCACACTTCAGCCTGGGACAGAGCATGACCCCACTTCTAAAAATAAATAAATAGATAGATAATAATTTAAAACCCCACCATATCGCCTTTATGCTGATGACTGCCAAATTAATACCTTTACTTAGTTCTTTCACATCACATTTTTTGACAAGTTCAAAACAGTACTCTTGATTCCTCCACTCTCATGGTTCTTCCCTTGGTCATTCTTTTGTCAATAAATAAGATCATCATTCACCCAGATGCTCAAGTCAAAACCCTATGAGGTATTCTTGGACCCTCTCTCCCATCCTCACATCGAGTACATCTGAAAATCTTGAAAGCTCAGCCTCCAAGTTAAATCCATATTAGTCCTTCTTCTTCCCACTTCCACTACCTGTACCCCAGTCCAAGGCTCCATCATGATCTCTCACCTGGATCACTACAAAGCTGCCCTTTTAAATAGTAAACCAGATTATGTCATTTGCCTGTTGAATACCCTCCAATTGCATTCTGCTGCACATAGACTAAAATTCAAACTCTAGCCTTCACCTTCAAAGTTTTGTATGACATGGTCCTGTTCACTCCTCAACCTCCTGTTTTTACAATGCCTGTTTCTTACTCACATTGCGTCAACCATGTCAGCTGAACATCAAGTCCTAATATAACTCATGGACTTTATGCAGGATGTTCCCTCAGTATAGGATGTTCATTTTCTCCCTGTCTTCACTGGCTGACTTCTGCTCACCCCCAAGTTCTCACCTGAAAAGTCACATCTCTCAGACCTGTGTCCTTCCAGACTAAATGCTTTGCCATGTTGTGTGCTTTTATGCCACTCCTTATTGCTCTCACTACCCCAACACTCACCATGTTTCATTGCAACTTCCCAGTAGACTAAGAACCATGAGGGAGAGCTGTCCTCATACACACGTGTAGGACCAAAACCAGAAACTAAACTTAGCAAATACTTATTGAATAAAATAACTTTTGAACTGGGTTTCAAAAGATGATTCAGAACTTATCAGGCAATAAAAAGATAAGTATTCCAGACAGGATGCACAAAGGGCCAGAAGTGAGAAAAATCGTAATGAGGTATACAGCAAAGTGTATTTGTCCTGACTATCCAGACACTCTACCCATTAGGGTGGATGATGAGTATAATGGCTTTGGACCTAAAAGGTGGTACGAGGGACACAACATGTCATGTACCTGAGAACCTGGTTGCATGCCATCATTTTGATGACTTGTGATTTCAGAAGATTGGCTTTGACAAGTTCAGAAAGGTGTTAGCAACACATGTGATCTGCTTTGGGGAAAGCCACTTCCTGACTCTTGTGATTGGTGTCTCCATTCCAAGACAACTTCCTGCAGACCCAGAGTCTTTGAGTTTCCCATCCTTGAAGCCTCTCTTCACTCTTGCTGTCCAGCAAACACATCCTCATTCAGATAATTGAAGGGTCTAAGAAAATGCACAGAGGTGCATGAAGGATAACAACAACATTGCTAGGTCCTTTTGCAGCCTGCTCAGTTTTATTATAGCCTCAGAATAACATTGAAAGCTGTACAAGGCTGGAGGCCTAAAACTCTGAATTTCAGCAAAGGAAATTTTATACATGCACATGTCATGTTGGATAACATCTCTAGGATCTTCATACACTTCAAGCTGGGCCTCTTTTCTGAAATACAGATCTAGCCTAGAATCATACTGATCATCTCCCTGCCTCTTGATAGGAAGAAATTTAGGGAAGTTTAATGAATTCTTACTGGCAAAGTGGAGAGCTAGTGAACTCCAAGTAGAACTAGTACTAGTGAAATCCAAGGTCTCTTTAGTCGCCATATTCCCTCCGTGCTGTAGTCAGAAGAAGCTGCTACTGACCCTGAAACCATCTGCTTTCTTCAAACAACATCCATGCTGAGCTGATGTCCTATGATGAGCCAAATTTTCAAGGCTTCAATGCCACTAGCAGACCTCCTCCACATCAAGGTCAATGGGGTAGGTTGCCCAAGGCTGGTGCTCTGGTCTATGGTTACCTCAGCTGGTAATCAGTTCTAGGCACTTTGGTTTTAGGGTATGGTCACACTACAATCCCTTTCAAGAAGCCATGATGATAGATACAGCAGGGCCTGTATCTTGGGCAGGTGGCCATTTCCTCTTATAAGTATTAATAGGTGGCCATGTAAAAGGCTTGGATCAGGACTGGCCTTTATCAAAATCCATGAGAAAATTAAGATACCAACAAGATCAGGGGAAAAACCTGGTGGTGGTTGAAGCAAGTGTGAATGGTAAAATGACACAGGCACTGGGAGGCAAGAATACTGAATTCTAATCTGGGATATACCACTGTCCCAACTGTGTGACCTTGGGCAAGTCATTTAACCTCTACGTAACATAAGCATAATAATAAAACTTTCCCAGAGATGAATACAAAGATTCAATGAGCTATTGCACATGAAATATGGTTGGAATCTTTAAGTGCCACTTACATTGTATTAGGCTGTTTTCATGCTGCTGATAAAGACATACCCGAGTTTTGGATAGTTCATAAATTAAAAGAGGTTTAATGGACTCACAGTTCCATGTGGCTGGGAAGGCCTCACACTCATGGTGGAAGGCAAAAGGCACATCTTACAAGAGATCAGAGTCTCTTGTAAGAGAAAATGAGAGTCAAGCAAAAGGCAAAACCCCTTATAAAACCATCAGATCTCATAAGACTTATTCCCTACCACGAGGACAGTATGATTCAGTTATCTCCCACCAAGTCCCTCCCACAACTCCTGGGAATTATGGGAGCTACGATTCAAGATGAGATTTGAGTGGGGACACAGCCAAACCATATTACTTATGTGGGAGATACATCTAAGCCCAACACTGTTCCTGACTTGAAATAGACCCCCCACATCTCTAGTCTCAAATAGTCACCTGTGTAATGAGGATGTTGAGCTATGTGACTTTAAGGGCCCTTCAGGGCCAGATATTCTAGGATTCCAGCCAAATTTATTAGAAGTGAAGTCAATTGTGTCTATGTACAAGGTATTCTGAAATGGTTTTTATTGTTTACATGAAGGAAATGTTGTGATGTGCATTTGGGATGCAAATAGCAGCAAAGTAGGTATTGGGGGAGGGAAATCCAATGCTCCTGAAGTCCCAAAGTCCCAGTGCCTGACAGGATAAATACCGACTGACATGCTCATGTTTATCCTTTGAGCTGCAATCAGATCAGAGGAAAGTGTAAGGTAGTATAGCAATTCTCAACAAAATTATATGCTTTCCAGTATGTGTTGGTAATTTGTGATTTTCTTTATTTTGAAATTTTTTTTTTTAAAGTAATCTTGGTTGTTCTCTGGAAATAAAATATCTTCCTGGGGAAAATATCTGCTCTTGCGAAAGTAGGGATACTGGTTTACAGAGCAGATAATATTGTTAATTAAATTCCTGACATATATTTGGCTTTTGAGTTTCCTTCTTTCCACCTTTCTCTTTATCTCTCCACATTCGGATACCAGCACAGTGCTTAGTACATAGTAGAAGGCTCAGGAAACGATTGTTGAGTGAAGAAGTGAATACGATGGAGACTGGTTTTTCAAAATCTTAACCCAGAACAATTTGCAAGATGAAAGAGTTACACAGCAACTTAGGGTCAAATTAAGTAAATAAATGGGCTGTAAGGAATAGTGATAGCAACAACAACACTAACACTGAAAACTGTCATTCACTGAGTGCTTTCTGGATGCCAGTTGTGGTGTTAAGCACTAACAACAACTCTTTGAAATGGATATGGTTGTTTGCCAGATGCAAGCTGGCTTCTGTTGTGCTTCATGTAATAAATGAAAGGGGACTCATTCACTCACAGATATTTATTGAAAATCTCCTTGACCTGGGTGTCAGTCCTGTGCCAAATGATGGGGGTTCTGCAGTGAAGGCAAGCATGAGGTGTACTCTAAAGAGGGTATAATCTAGTGTCAGAGAGAGAGAAAAAGAACCATGAAAAGGTTGAGTGTCAGAGTTTGGGGGAGCATGAATGGGGACACTTGACTAGCCTAAGGCACTCAAGGAAGAACTTTCTGGAAAAACTAGCATCTAACCTGTGACTTAGACTGAATAGGTTGGTTGCTTGTCCTCATCCAGAGAGAGATGAGGATAAGGAGGAAAGACAGAGATAGAAATAGAGAAGAGTAGAAGTAATCAAGCCAAAAGAATATTGTGTACAAACAGTAAGGCTACAGATACTGAGTAGGTAATTATGGTTAGAGAGGAAACAGAAAAGGGAAGGAGGCTATTAGATGAAATTGGGAAGGAAGGCAGAGACAGGTCACGTGCAAAGGCTTCTGTAAGGGCTGGGGAATGCCTTTAGACCTTACCTTCAAAGCAATGGACAGACACTAAAAGATGTTAAGCAAGAGTGTGGAGGAGTAATGATAATGGTGGCATGGTGAGGTCATGACTGGGCCCAAGTTCTGCATTAGAGGAGGAGATGCTCTGGCTTCAGTGAGAGAATAAAATAAGAAGGGAAGCATGGGCACGCAAGCCCAGTGTAATCATCTGCTTATGACATGGTGAGCCTTGAATTATACAGTGGAACCAGGAGTGAAGCAGAGGACATGATCTGAGAGATTTAGAAGCTGAAATCATTGACACATAAAGACTAATCAGCTATTGGTCCTGAAGAAGAGGAGGCACTAAAGATGATAGCCAAGAAGGCAACTGACTTCAGTGACTGAGTAATGTGGGCAATGTTTCTGGACATGGACAAGAAACATTGGAGGAGTAGCAAGTTTGAGTGGAAGATGATAAACTCAGCACCAGACATATGAAAATGGAGGTGTCTATGGTTCACGGTTGGTGGAGGTGTGCTGGAGGCAATTGTATATCATGGTCTGGAGCTCAGGGTCTGGAGGCCTGAACTCAAGAAGGCAATGTGGGATCAAGGCTTTCTTCATGGAGTAAAGGTTGTAACTGAAACCTTAGGACCTCCCTGTGTCTCCTGCCCCTGCCCAACACCCCCAGCCATGCAGAATGAGAAGAGAATGTGGCCCAGACATTCTGAAGAGGAGCAGAAGCATTTAAGAGGTGGGCCTGGGACAAGCAATCAGTAAGGGAGACTGAGAATGAACAGCCAGAAAAGCACAAGGAAGACCAGGAGGAAGTGATGTTATGAACAGAGGCTGAGGGCAGAAAGATAGTATTTCTAGAAGGATAGAGGAGTGGTCATGTTCAATGCCGTCAGCTGCTGCTGCTGATTTTAGGAAGGACAACGATAGAAAACATCTCCTTCAGATTTATAGACAAAGTCTTTGGTGAAGTTCACCAGAACACTGTGGGGCAATAGGAGCAGGAGTCAAGTAGATTGACAAGTGGGGGAGAAGGGAGGAAAGGTAGTGAACAGAAGGGACTTCTTTAGGACATTCTGCAGAAAGGAAAACAAGAAATATAAGGAAAACTATATTTCTTGTTTTCCTTTCTGGGAATGTGGGGTTAAGAAAGATTGTAATAAGTTGGGCTATTTTTATGTGAGAGAAACATCAGAAAGTTTATAGGCTGAGGAGAAGAAACTAATAGAAAAAGAGAGGAAGAAGAGGAGAAGGGAGTGAAAGAATAAGAAAGGATTGAGAGAAAGTAAGATAGAAGAAGGGAGGGATGGAGAGAAGCAGAGACCAAGGAAGTGGAGGTGAGATAGGGTACTAGGCTCAAAGGGCAAGATGCAAGGATGGCTATCAATCAGAAATGTTTTGAGAGTTTTTGGTAGGCAGCATAATGGCATTCCAAAATATGTTTACATCACAATCATCAGAATCTGTGAATATATTATTTTACACGGTAGGGGGAATTAAGGTTGCTAATCAGTTGACCTTAAAATAAGGAGGTTACTTGGGATTATTCATGTGAGTCCAGTGTAATCACAAGGATCCTTATGAGTGAAAGAGGAAGGCAAAAAAAATCATAGAGATCACAGCCGAAGAAGGACTTAACTCAGCACTGTTGGCTTTTAAGATGGAAGAAAGGGGCCAGGAGCCAAGAAATGCAGGTAGACACTGAGAGCTGAAAGGGGTAAGGAAATAGATTCCCCCATAGGGCCTACAGAAGGATCACAGCCCAGTGATACTCACTTTGGACTTCTGACCTCCAGAACTGTGAAATAATACATTTGTGGTTTTTTAAGTAACTAAATTTGTGGTAATTTGTTATAGCAGTCACAGGAAACCAATACACCTCCCCTTACCTTTATTCATTTCCAAGGTTTTAATCACTGGAAAATAACTAAGGCTCACCAATCAAATGTAAGTTGCAGTGTTGGTTTATTAATTAGAGTAAACATTAAAAAGACTTAGAATATAAAGTTTCTCTTCAAATTTTGTTTGAATCTGGCTTGGGGTGGCAGGATGTTCAATCTACAAATGTCTACTGCTCATAGAGCCCTATGTAAGGTGGTAGGAACATAGTAGAGAACAAAACAGGTCAGCGCTGGCACAGAGGACCGTTTCCAATAACATGCAACAAAAACGGGGTACTTGAAGCACAGATGTCCAATTTTTAGATTTGCATCTTTAGAAAAACCTTGTTCTAGCTCAGCGATTTTTGCCAGCAATGTTGTTGTCCTCATGGGAGAACTAAGAGCACCCTTAGACAGAACTGGGAAGGACTGAATTGCCTGGGAAGACCATGTGTGGACAAAAAGAAGCCACACAAGTTGAGAGCTTGATAAGTGTCAGGGCTAAAGAACAATGACCAGAGCATTTAGAATATTGGTCAAAGCCACAGAGGCAGCTCTGGACTGCAGAACAATGATGCCTAGAAAGCAATACCTCACTAGGAGAAAGTCAAGGGATTAAGGGTCTGAATAGCTGAGGTTCTGCTCAATCCCTGAGTGTGCTCTGTCCCTTTCCTTTCTCCCAGGCCCATCATGCTACGGCTGTCACAGTGCTGATAACAATGTGTTAGCTAGCTATCTGCCACAGGACCATGACCTCCTTCTGGGTGGTGGGGGAGGGGAGTGACTGGTGATTTCTGTACATACCAGGTTATTGCAAATTCCAGGCACAGAACAGTCAATGTGTTTTTGACTCTGGAAGGAGAGGAAAAGAGATTCACAGACTCTAAGCCACAGTGTAAGTTACAGATAAATCTGAGAGTAGGGGAGAGAGGGAGTGAGGAAAGGATCATACTTTTTTACCTCTTTCTCTGTTGCTGCCAGACTTCCAAGCCTCTCCATTATTGACCTTATCATTCTCTCACCCACCTCCTTGAGGGATTGGCAACTAAACAAAACTCTCTTGAAAAATGTCTCCAGTGAGCAGTCAGGGAGGGAAATCGCAGCAGCTATGGGGTTGTAAGAGCAGGGGCAGCAGCATTTAAGGTCGTGTCAGTGGATTTTGGGGGAAGCCCCTGAGCTCTGGATTCTGGACAGGATGCCCACTTCTTATGGAATCGCTTAGGGGCTCAGATTCCCACTTTACAGCAGACCCAGGGGCCAAGAAGAGATAGGTTTGTGGCGCAGTGTTTCAGTAAAGGCTCTGTGAAATTTTGGTACATGAAGGAACCTGTGTTTGCCAACAGTCACATTCTATCAATTGGGAAAGTAAAGCACCTATTTCCACATCAGAAAGAGATTCCCAGGGAGGACAAAACTGGTACTTGACTTGCTTTGGTTCCCAGGAAAACTTTAAACTGAAGCCAGTGACTGCTTCATTTTATGACATCCACTCAATTATAGTTACTCACATATGAACAACATTTATTGTATGGCACAACTTTCCTCTAATGTAAGCACATAAACACAATTTTTGAACAGAATGAATTTTTAGATTGTCTTTTATATGGTATATTAAATCAGCAGATCAGACCAAGGCTATTGCATTAATGATTCTTCGTCATCAAGCAGAGAATGAAGACAGCAAGAAAAAAGGCATTCAATGCCCCATCCAATCACTGTGATTTCCCTGTCCTTTGCCCCTGTGGATCTAATGATTCATGGCTAGCAGAAGTTTCACTTTTATCTTGGGGGTTCAAGCTAGGAAGAATGTACTCAGAACAAGGGGCAAAGTATGTAATTTGAAACAAACAAACAAAAAAAGAGTGGTGCAATCTTGTCCAGAAGCTGTGTGAAAACATCTGCATCTTATAGTGATGCCCCAGTTACTGGTATGTCAGGAGTTTGGTGCTCCTTCCTAAGCTGCCACTGAAGCTATCTTTCAAGCGGATTTCATTTAGTTGTCAATCACCTGAAGGGATGGGAGAAATGAAAATGGAAAAGGAAGCTTGGGAGACTGGAACCAGTGAAGAGAAAGATCAAGGAAGATGACCCTTTCTTCTCTCTCTCCTTTCAAAATTATCTAGATATATACTTTTTCTTCTATTTGAAAAGTTGGAAGCTCAAGATAAAACTTGAGCTGAATTTCTCAAACTGTGGTTCTTTGTCCTTTGTGCCCCTTTGCCCGACTCTTTGAGATTAACAGAGGGAAAGAGTATTTCATGTATAGAAAACAACTTTTGCAGTGGTTCAGAGGCTCAAAGTGCAAGTAGCTGTTGAGAAACTGCTAGGAATCAAGTGTAACTCAAAAGGATAGTACTGGGAGAGGGCAGAGAACATAGCGCAGAAGCACATGATAGAGATGTGGGTGCAGAGATAAGTACAAGGCAGTCATGCAGAACTGTATAGGCCAGGGTCAGGAGTTTGAACTTTATCTGAAGATCAATGAAGACCCACTGAGAAACATTAAGTAGGAGAATGGTATGGTCAGATGAGATTTAAAATGATCTCTTTGACTGCTACTGGTAGAACAGAATGGCAAGGAGTAAGACTGGTTGCAGGGAGGCCGTGTAGGAGGCCAGGAAAGTTGTTCAGGCAGTAGATAGTGTACTGGATGAGTGAAAATGCAAAGTGCAGCCGTTTTAACACTCTGGCCAAAGACAAATAGAAGAACACTTTAAAAAATACAACGTACGGAATTTGATCTGTACTAAATATGGGAATATATAAGAGGAAAGGATACAGCTTGATAACCAGGTTTCTAGCTTGAACGTCTAAATGGATGACTGTGTTATTTTTTAATTATGGTTTGGTGCTGAGAGTACAGGATCACTTGAGTTTAGTTTGGGGACATCCAATTAGAGATGTTCATGAGGAAGTTGGATATTATGGATCCAAGGTTAGGAGAAAAATCTGAACCAGAGATAAGTATTTAGAAGTAATCAGTAGAGCAATTATAATTAAATTTAGCAACAACAACAAAAAGTCCTTAGTAATCCCAGATAGATCACTTTTAAGTTGCAGGTAAATTTTAGAAGGGGTAAAGGAAATACAGGGGAAACTGTCTGATGAATTCTATTTTATTTGGAAATATGGGAGTGAAAGTATATGTTGAGAGTGAAGGAAAAGTCGTTTGAAGAGAGTAAAGAAGGTTTAAGGTAGTCAAAGTAGAGACCAGGCAGTCAAAGAGCCAGCTGAACTTGGAGACTACGAATATCCATTGAAACTAACCTGCTTATTGGTAAGATTTTCTCTAGCAGCCAGTGTACGTCAGACTAAGAAAATGAGATCAATAGGAGAATGACTTGTTAGGTAAATGAGATAAATGAAGACAATGGAAAAATGAGTTCTCAGCCCTGGGTCTGATACAGAGTAAGATAATGAGTGGATGAATGAATGAACTAATAATGAATGTAAGGGACTCTATAAGTCCACCCAGAAAAATGTGAGACGCAGTCAAAACAATTCTTGTTTCAGAACCATGTGCAGGCTCAATATTATGGAGAGAAGATCTTTCAGAATTTCCACAGATATCCTAAAAGAAGGAGGTAAAGCCCACAGAAGTTCATCCCACATTAGCACGGGAATTTATCACTACCCTGAACCCTATTCCAGGACCTTGCTCAATGCAGGCCATGGAGCATTGATAAGATTTGGAGCCTGCACTATAGGAAGAGTTGGAGACAGCCACCGTATCCTATTGGAAACCCCTACTCCCTGTTCCCACACACCACTTGGCCTGGACAGTCCTCATGGGGCTAAGAGTGTTTGCTCCTTGGAGTCCCTTAGAAAAGCCTCTGAGGAGGGAACTGTCCCTCTATAAGTCTCATTCTCCAAGAGGGCGGGGTTTGCTGCTTTGAGCAGGCCTAGGAAACACCCCAAATCTTTGCTGCAGAGGCTCTGAGCACTCCAAATCTGAGGCATAAAGGCTGTATTTCACAGAAGAACAGCCCTCCTTTTACTGACTTATTATTCCAATGTAACTTTTGGTAAGGATTATAGACATAAATGATTGCAACAGAATTGTCAATAGTAAATGTTATTGCTATGGACTGGAAACACAAAACAAATAATTAAATTAGTGAGGAGAAATGATAATATTAGGCTTGATAATATTTTTCTGCTTTGGTAATTGTAGAATGCAAAGATAATAACTACAACATTACAGGTAGGCATGAGGATTGGGCAGAAAAAAAAGAGTCATCATTGTAAAAACCTCACTTCCCACTTAAACTGTCATTGCCTCCACATAGACTGAAAGGAAATATCATAAGTCAGTGTGTCTTTCATTGTGAAGTGCCTGTGAATACCCTGATGGATCTTGTTAAAATGTAGATTCTAACTCAGAGGGTCTGGGTCCAGCCAGAGACACTGCATTTCCACAAGCTCCCAGGTAATGTCACTGCCACTGGTCCCTGTGCCTGAGGAGAAATGCCCAGTAAGAGCCCCATCCCCGGAATGCTGGTACATGATGGTCACAATAAAGATCACAGCAGTAGCTCAGAGTTGGGACCCCCAAGGCCAGATCTACAGGCTC
>CAUYQU010064412.1:0-18507 GCA_963574635.1 Cheracebus regulus
ATTGCACTCCAGCCTACAGGAAATAGGCTCTGAAATTACACTGTCTCCCCACCCGCAAACTCTCTACCCTACCCCAAGTGCATATATACATTTTTTTTTAAGTGGCTGAGTTTCCCTCTTGTTGCCTAGGCTGGAGTGCAAAGGCACGATCTCAGCTCACCACAACCTCCGCCTCCTGGGTTCAAGTGATTCTCCTGCCTCAGCCTCCCAAAGTGCTGGGATTCCAGGCATGCGCCACCACACCTGGCTAATTTTTTTGTATTTTTAGTAGAGACAAGGTTTCTCCATGGTGGTCAGGCTGGTCTTGAACTCCTGACCCCAGGTGATCTGCCCGCCTCAGCCTCCCAAAGTGCTGGGATTACAGGCATGAGCCATCGCACCTGGCCACATATATAAATTTAAATACATAGTTTTCCTCACTTTTTTTAACAATGTTACATTTTAGTAACTTAAGAAATACACTTTCCCCAAACCCCCCTAGAGACTCCAAATGTATCTTCACTTCCTTGATACAAAGTAGCTATTTGCAAACATGAGGAATGAGGTGAAAGGAATAAGACATTTCCTTGAGCTCAGGGTTTCCAGAGAGGTGTGGGTTTCTTCCTTTCGAACTCTTCCATATAATCTAAATCACTAAGTAATGACAGTTTGTCCAAAATGTCATGCATTCAGGTGAGGAAAAAGGGTAGGAACCTCCTGGATTTATGGAGAGGAAACTTAAGAACTCCTCCCAAACACCGTAAGAAAAGCTTCTTGTCCGTGCATAGGGTGGGTTTGCAACACACAGCCTTCCATAGGCTCCAGCCCATCTGCTGTAAGGAGTATGAGTTAGGACGGAACAGGGGGAAAACTACCACGTCATCTCTCTTCCCACAGGTCTAACCAAATATTCATTGTTTATTCAAAGCTTTCTTTCCTCCCTCCCTCTCTCTGTTCGATCATTATCCCCTGCCTCCCACCCACCCACCCCTTCCCCAAAAGAAATTAAATTTCTCAAGTACCTCCATCTGATACTGTGTTTAGCCTAAGTCCTGAGTAGATATGGATGTTCTTTCTTGAATTTTCTCTGACAAATCACTTCCAGCTGCCCTATAAGGTGGGATGCCACCGAGATAAAATATGGTGTCGTGTTTGCTGAGGATTTCAGCTGCTACCTGGGGGGCTCATGCACTCAATGAGTGCTCTTTAGCAAGGCTTGTGGTAACATGGTGACAAACGCTATGTTGACTTTGTTCTGTCTGTGGTTTAGGACCGGTTGGTTTCCGACTCGCTGGCTCTTTCTCCTGGGTTACCAACCTTTTCCACATTTAAAGCTCGTGACTTCCTCTCCTGCTGGGTTACTGCAGCAAGCTCCTTGCTGTCGACAGAAGCCATTTGTTGGTTAGAGGGTTTACAATGGAGACGACCTACAAGTACCCATTTAACAGTTAACCTATGCTTCAGAATTTGCTTATTTTTTTTTTCCTTTTTAAGGATTCTTTCTTCAACTAAACAGTTTCTCTTCAGTGTTATCACTCCACTCCCATGAAATGACTGGGACTGTTATTTTTTTTTTATCTCTGGTCACACCCTGTAAAATTAAGCTTGTTTGTGGATGATTAGCCATAGGCTGATCCCTGTCTGAGCAAACTGGCTTGCTGCTCAGGCGGACTTTGCCTGGGGCTCACCCCTGAGGACAGCGCCTGTCCTGGGGTATTCCCAAGCCCCTACCCCCAGCTGGGCTTCCCTCCTGCATGTGGCTCTTCAGCCTCAGCTTCCTCCTCTTCACTCCCCCATCCTTGTGCAGACTTCCTCTTCTGTCCTGCTTGTTTCTAGAACATTTCCAATTATTGCTTCCAGGTCCTGAACACTAGTGGCTTAACTGAAAAATGGAAAAGATGATGAAAGCCAGGCACTGAGAAACCAGTTAATTAAACTCTTCAGAGGCCCCCAATAAGGACAGATTCCCCTGCACATCTACGAGGCATCTTGGACTCTTTCTTACTAAAGGGAAAGGAAGTCCATTTTCCTGGAGCCTTGTCAAGGAATTGCAGTGAGCCCCTGGACGGAGGGCTTCAGTGGCTAGGGTAGCTTTCTGCTTTTGGTTGGAAAGAGATCTGAAAGTATCATCTTTCAAAGCGATGCTGTGGGCTCGGGGCCCCTTCTGTGCACTTCGCCGTATTGTGCCCACTCCAGTTCTCAAGGTCCGTTGGCCATTTGAAGTGGAACAATGACTTTTCCACCATCCAGCTTTTGCATGGTTCCATGCCATTCCACTAATTTAGTACACACCCCTGTATGTGCCCAGGCTTCTGTCTGGTCTCAGTTCCACTTCCCAAGCCCAGTCCCAGCACACACCTTCTTGCCAGGTCCCAGTCTCCCTCTCAGCGTCAAACAAATTCAGCTTAACCCTAATGTAACGTCTTCCCTCTGCCTGCTCAGCCCAGTGTGGTAGTCAGGCACAGAAACTCATCAATTACAGCACAGCGTGAGCAGGTCAGCAACAGCGTGGGATAAAATTCCCTCTTCTCCAAACACACAAACCCAGCTCTGTAGCATCATTTTTCCACCCCTGAAATTCCCCCAAACAGACTATCCCTTGTGCTGCCATGTAGCAAGGTCCAAAAGAGACCCTGCAGCCTGCTTTCACTTAGGCCTTTTTTAAGCCTTTTTCCAATCTACTTTCTCTGAAACTTTTCTTTGTGTGCATATACACACACCAACATCAACAAGTCATGCTGGGCATGCAAAACCCACAACCACATTTCTAGACCTTGATACCTTCTCAGACCTCTGGCACATCTAAAGCCAAGACCAGCTGGAATTCCTCCCGGGTTATACATTGTTTTAGAGAAGAGAATCTTCGTCACACCTAGGATCTGAGAAGTCCTCACATGTTCACCTGCAGAAGGCCCATTCCTTAAGTAATTAGAAATCCAACATCTAAAAAAAAAATGACGGAATCACATTTTGATTAGGATTAAAAGGTGGAGGCTGGGCATAGTGGCTCAGGCCTGTAATCCCAGCACTTTGGGAAGCCAAGGCAGGTGGATCACTTGAGATCAGGAGTTTGAGACCTGCCTAGGCAACAGGGTGAAATCCTGTCTCTACTTAAAATACAAAAAGTAGCTGTGCATGGTGGTGCGGGTATGTTGTTCCAGCTACTCAGGAGGCTGAGGTGGGAGACTCTCCTGAGCCTGAGAAGTGAGCCAAACTCACTGCAACAGTGAGCCAAGATCACACTACTACACTTCAGCCTGGGCCATAAAAAACAATAATAATAAAAAGAAAAAATAAAGATAGATAGAGATAGTAGTACCAGTACCTTGAAACACCAAAAAACCCAAAAGCTTTTCTATTCTGAAAGCATCAGACAATTTTGTTACAGGAAATATATTTTTCTGATGAGGCTTTGCTAGAGATATTACCAGAACAAGTGTCTACAGCCACTGGTAGTCTGGAAAATGGTAAAGGTGGGTTCTGAGTGGCACAGAGAAACCAGCCTGAGATTGTAAACCTTTGTTGGAGGTAAACTACAGAATTGACCATGGAGACTTACTTCGGTGTTTTTCTGAGATTCTATAATTAGGTTATATAATTTACATGCTTCCAAGTGAGGGAAGGAAATTCGTTAGAGACAAAGTGTAATGATTCCAGTACTGGCACCAAATGTCTTCCTGCTCAGCAAGTCCATTTTAAAGTCTTGTTCATGAGCTAAGCTGACTTCTCCTATAGAGGCAGAGTAAAGGGTCAAGGAAACGTGAGGATTAGCCGAGTGTGGTGGCTCACACCTGTAATCCCAGCACTTTGAGAGGCTGAGGTGGGTGGATCATGAGGTTAGGAGTTCAAGACCAGCCTGGCCAACATGGTGAAACCCCATCTCTACTAAAAATACAAAAATTAGCCAGGTGTGGTGGTGCACACCTGTAATCCCAGCTACTCAGGAGGCTGAGGCAGGAGAATCACTTGAACCCGGGAAGCGGAGGCTGCAGTGAACTGAGATTGCACCATTGCACTCCAGCCTGGGCGACAGAGTGAATTCCATCTCAAAAAAAAAAAAAAAAAAAGTGAGGATTACATGTTTCCTGTCAGCACTCTCCTGTCATTGGCAATCAAATCAGCCAACATGTATTTACAATGCTTCTGTTTTGAGAGGGAAGTGAGGGCTTCCCCCTTCACCACAAAAAACAAAACCAGAAAAAAGGCACAAGCCCCTGACCTCAAGGAGTTAAAGTCCAAGCAGAGCTGTAACTATAATACCTTCCTCCAAGACAGATGGCTGGGAGAGTGCAAAGGAAGGATGACTCCAGAGAAGCCGGACCATTCGGATCCTGTGTGGAAGAATTTTTTCAAATTCAATAAAGAATGCCAGGAAAGTTAGTCTAGTCACAAGGCACTGTGAGAGCCAAGACTGGGCTCTGTGGTTGGGCCCCTGTGTACAGGAGGACCTGTTCTTAGAGATGTCGTTAGAGTTGAGGCTGGAAATGAAATCTGATGGCAGGTCATCCAGGAGTTTGCCTTTGAACGCTAAGTAGTTTAGTTGTTATCCTGAAGACCATGACACCACTGCCTGTTTTTCAGGAGAACAGCCTGCATCAATCTGTGCTTTAGGAGAAAGCCCAGTGGCCTCAGTGTTATAGAAGGATGGGAGTGGAGGAGGAGAGCTGAAAGTGAAACCAGCTAGGAAACTGGCCCCAGGAAAAATCAAATTTAAGAACACACCTCTGGCCAGGTTTGGTGGCCCATGCCTGTAATCCCAAAGCTTTGGGAGGCCGAGGCATGTGGATCATGAGGTCAAGAGATCGAGACCATCCTGGCCAACACAGTGAAACCCCGTTTCTACTAAAAATACAAAATTAGCTGGGCGTGGTGGCACACGTCTGTAGTCCCAGCTACTCAGGAGGCTGAGGGAGGAAAATTGCTTGAACCCAGGAGGCAGAAGTTGCAGTGAGCTGAGATCGCACCCCTGCACTCCAGCCTGGCACCTGGCAACAGAGCAAGACTCTGTCTCAAAAAAAAAAAAAAAAAAAAAAGATGGGGACCAGGCGTGGTGGCTCGCACCTGTAATCCAAGCACTTTGGAGGCCAAGGCGGGCGAATCATCTGAGATCAGGAGTTCAAGACCAGCCTGACCAACATGGTGAAACCCCATCTTAGAAAAAAAGAAAATTAAAAAAAAAAGAAGAAGAAGAACACACCTCTGGCCAGGTGCAGTGGCTCACACCTGTAATCCCAGCACTCTGGGAAGAGGCAGGCAGATCACCTGAGGTCAGGAGTTCAAGACCAGCCTGACCAACATGGTGAAACCCTGTCTCTACAAAAAATACAAAAGTAGCCCAGCACGGTGGCATATGCCTTTAATCCCAGTTACTTGGGAGGCTGAGGCAGAAGAATCACTTGAACTTGGGAGGCGGAGGTTGCAGTGAGCCGATATTACACCATTGCACTCCAGCCTGGACAACGGGAGTGAAACTCCATCCCATAAAAGAGAGAAAAAAAAAAACACCTCTTTCAGCTTCCTCTTGCAGGGTCCCCCCCTTTCTTTGTGGATCCAATAGTGTTCTCTGAAACAGCACAGAGGAGTTGGACTCCCTCCCTCACCTGACGTAGCTCTCCATACAGTTGCAGTTCAATGCCTGGCGCCCCACCCCATTCTGGTGACCTTCCCCTGCACACATTCCACCTTGCTGTCCCTCTTAATTTTTAGGACCTATTTGGCAAACATGCTGGAAAAATATTTCCAAAGAAAGTTAAACGTGATTGTTTGGAGTGATGAGATTACCAGTAACACTGTTGTTTTCTTCTTCATTGAGTATTTTCGACATCTGGGCTTGGAACAAGGGCAGGTATTCTTTTGCTCATTCTGTCATGATGCTCAGCATTGAGTGTGCTATTCTGACTAGTGAGAATACTCCATTGCTGGCATCTCCTGTGTCTGGAACATTACACTTCTGGTAATACATTCTACAGTTGTGTTTATCTTTTTCAAAACCACTTAACACCTTCAGCTTGTATAAATCTTGTAGTTAACTAAAGCCTCCAGGTCTTTTTCACATGAAGTGTTCACATAAATCATGGATCTCCCAACCTGTTTTCATCTTTATGAGTAGTTAAGACATGAATCCTTCTTACAGTATTAAAGGGTGTATTTAGGTGTATTAAACTACCTAAATAACCAGCATGCCTTTTAAAGGGGCTATCATGATCTAATTCAAATAGTGAGAATTTCAGGGTCTATGTCAGGTCCCCCCGGCTCCCTCTGTCTCTCATCTTTCCATTGTGGATCCACAAAACAGTTCCTGAAATATTGCCTCCTGGCCGGGGGTGGTGTTTTACCACCTATAATCCCAACACTGAGAGGCTGAGGTAGGCAGATCACTTGAGGTCAGGAGTTAAAGACCAGTGCCTGGCCAACATGGTAAAGCCCCATCTTGTTTAAAAATACAATAATTAAGCTGGGCATGGTGGCTCACACCTATAATCCCAGAATTTTGGGAGGCCGAGGCAGAAGGATTACCTGAGGTCGGGAGTTCGAGATCAGCTCGACCAACATGGAGAAGTCCCCTCTCTACTAAATACCTATAACCCCAGCTACTCCTGAGGCTGAGGCAGGAGAATTGCTTGAACCCAGGAGGTGGAGGTTGCAGTGAGCCGAGATCGTACCATTGCACTCCAGCCTGGGCAACAGAAGCAAAATTCTGTCTCAAAAAAAATTTTTTTAATAAATAAAATTAAATAATTAGCCAGATGTGGTGGCGGCACACGCCTGCTGTAATCCCAGCTACTTGGGGCAGGAGAATCACTTGAACCTTGGAGATGGAGGCTGCAGTGAGCCAGGATCGAGCCACTGCACTCCAGCCTAGGTGACAGAGCAAGACTTTGTTCAAAATGAAAAAAAATAAAAAGAATTATTGCCTCCTGCAAAAATTAATATTCAAGAAAATTCAAGGAAATAGTAATCTATGGAAAGGGGAGGAAGATAGTAAGGTTTTATTTCTTTTGGGTGTCTATTACATGAGATCATTTTATTTTATAATATATTCTCTTGCATGTATGAAATAGTCCACAATACAAATTTTAAATATGTGGTAATTTAAAAGTAAAAGTAATATGTAGAGTTGATTTAAAATGGGAAGAAAGAGCTGGGCATGGCAGTCTATGCCTGCAATCCCTGCACTCTGGGAGGCTGAGACAGGAGGATCACTCGAGCCAATGAGTTCGGGACTGGCCTGGGCAGCATAGCAAGATCCCGTCTCTACAAAAAATACAAAAATTAGCCAAGCATGATGGTGCATGCTTGTAGTCCCAGCTACCCAGGAGGCTGAGGCAGGAAGATTGCTTGAGCCCCAGAGGTTGTGACGGCAGTGAGCTATAATTGTGTTACTGCACTCCAGCCTGGGCAATAGACCCAGACTTTGTCTCTAAATTAATTAATTAATTTAATTTAATGGGAAGGAATGGCTGGGCACTGTGACTCATGCCTCTAATCTCAGCACATTGGGAGGCAGAGGCTGGAGGATCACTTGAGGCAAGGAATTCAAGGCCAGACTGAGCAATATAGCAAGATCCCATCTCTTCAAAAACATTAAAAAATAAAAAATTCACTAGGCATAGTGGTGAATGCCTATAGTCATAGCTACTCAGGAGGCCAAGGTGGGAGGATTGCTCAAGAGGTTAAGGCTGCAAGTGAGCTATGATTGCACCACTGCACTCCAGCCTGGGCAACAGAGAGAGAGATCCTGTCAAAAAACAAAAACAAAAAGGCAGGAAAAAAAAGTTGGGGGGAAATTTCTCAGTATCCCTTCAATTTTGAGGAAAAATAAAAAGAGGTAAAGAGAAAAAATAAGGAGAAAGCAATAGATAAGCAAAATGAAACAGAGGAAAAAAGATTTAAGACTGAAAAGGAGGCTGGGCACGGTTGCTCACGCCTGTAATCCCAGCACTTTGGGAGACCGAGGCGGGTGGATCCCGAGGTCAGAAGTTCAAGACCAACCTGGCCAAGATGGTGAAACCCCATCTCTATTAAAATAATAAAATAAAATAAAAGACTGAATAGGAAAATGAAAGAAAAGATACAGGCCTGGAAGACAGGCAGAGATAGGAGGGTTGGATGGAGTATTTGGCTGAACGGGACGACAGAGGTGGTGATGAGTCCCTGCAGTGCTGCAGAGTGGGAGACAGGGGAACTGTGACAGCTACTTCGAATCCTAAGAAACGTCAACAAATCCATCCTATTCCTTAGCATTCCATTTCAGCCACTAAGGCAGTCAGTCTCCCACTGCTGTTCAGCCTGTGTGGCCCAGAGCCAGGAAGTGCGTTCCCTCGCAGTTCTGGGTACAGATTCCCTGTACACATGAGGGTCTCCCTCCCTGTGACTCAGCTGCCGTCCCTTCTTCTCCGTCCCCAGGGCCTGACCAGTAGCCTTCATAAGGATGATCAAGCAGAGCCCTGCAGGTTTCAACAGAAATGTCAACATCTCTTCACTGAAACCTCCCAGGTAGGAATGGTGTGACAATCCAGGGCTTTCCCAGCCACACTGCAATCCTAACTTCAGGGTAAAAGCCATGTCCCCACTCCCCCACAGCATGGCAAAATCAATTCCAGTTGGATTAAAAAGTTACACGTTTTTAGCAGATGAAACCATAAAAATGTATGTGACTCAGATAAAGTTAAAAAAAAAAAGTGGGGGGGGGGAGTGGTTGTGTTTTTTAAAAAGACAGAGAGCAAATGGGTAAATATTACACAAGACCTGTCTAAATTGTTTAGTGCACACCATGAAATATTTTTTCAATCTCTGCCTCCAAATCTCCAAATTTTTGGCCCCTTCCTTATCCCTTGGGCTGAATGGACATTCTTTTAGTCACTCAGTTTTAAGAACAACTTCATTCTGGTCATTAAGACTCCATCTCAGGTATGAGAAGTTCAGTAAATGAAGCAAAGATTAATTTTATATTTATTCAAAGGCTTTCCCCCTCCACCTAAGGCCAGGCTCGTGGTCCCTGTTTTGGAAGGTGGGCTGTTTGCTCCTTCTGCGTTTTACTCCTCTTCTCCTCTCTCTCTGCAGTTTTTTTCTTTTTTTTTTTTTCTTGAGAGAGTCTCACTCTGTTGCTCAGGCTGGAGTGCAGTGGCATGATCGCATCTCACTGCAACCTTCACCTCCCAGGTTCAAACAATTCTCCTTCTTCAACTACCCGAGTAGCTGGGATTACAGGTGCCCGCCACCACACCCAGCTAATTTTTGTATTTTTAGTAGAGACAAGGTTTTGCCATGTTGGCCAGATTGGTCTCAAATTCCTGGCCTCAGGTGATCCACCCACCTCAGCCTTCCAAAGTGCTGGGATTACAGGCAGGAGCCACCACGCAGCCCTCTAGCGGCTGTTTCTGACCCCTCTGGCATTGTAGGGACGGGAGGGAAAAGGAGTAGGGGAAAAAGGGCTTTTATGTAAGTCACGCAGCTGCCCTGGCAGTCAAGCCCTCTCTCTGGGAGGGTCCTCCTCTGTGGGCTTAAGAGACCTTTGAGAGTCTCTCCATGGTACTATTGTTTGATGCACACTGGGTCATCTCAGTCCCACTCCTCGGCTCCCACCTAGCCATCCTGATCACAGCCTGGGGGATGTGGGGCAGGGGGCTCCAAGCACCAGCCAGCCACCTTGGGCAGGGCACCAGCTAGATGGCCTGAACCACCATCTGCTTCATTCACTTGGTCCACAGCACATCATTCCCCTCCACATTCCAGATGGGGCGAATGTAGCGCTATCTCTGCTTTCTCTTCATCCTGCTGGGACAGGTTGCTCTAGCAAGACTTTTACATCCAGATTTCTCTAGATGAAAAGGAGAGTCCAGTTTCTGTATTCGGTCAGACTCCTAATTCAGTGAGGGACGGAGGGAGAGCACAGGGATGGGATGTGGGGGCATGGAGATGGAGGGAAGATGGGGTTGGGGAAGGGAACTGGTCCACCTCTCTCAGAAACTTTCTCACTGTTCTGTGCCAGTGTCAGCACCAGGATGGGCCTTCAGACCCCTGCATCTCCGCCAGCAGTGAGCAAAGCGGGGCACAGCAGCCTCCTGGTTTACAGGTAGGTCTTTCTTTCTCCCAGTGGCAAGCTTGGAATTGCCCCACACCACACTCTCCCTTTACATCTTTCCTGTGCTTGGGTCCCCTTAATGGTCTGGGGAAGCTGTGGACTCCTTAGAATGATGTTTTTGGCCGGGCACAGTGGCTCATGCCTGTAATCCCAGCACTTTAGGAGGCCAAGGTGGGCAGATCACCCGAGGTTGGGATCTATTTCTGACCAACATGGAGACACCTCGTCTCTACTAAAAATACGAAATTAGCCAGACATGGTGGTGGGTGCCTGTGATCCCAACTACTCGGAGGTTGAGACAGGAGAATCGCTTGAACCCAGGAGGGGAAGGTTGCAGTGAGCCAAGATTGCACCACTGCACTCCAGCCTGGGCAACAAGAGCAAAACTCCATCTCAAAAATAAATAAATAAATAAATGATATTTTCAATTATAAAATAAAATATACAGGACTACAAAGGTTATCAATTATATTGAAATGCAGTTATCACAATCATTTGAAAATGTGTACTCTAGTAATAATGCTTTCTCCTAAAAAATTGTTTTTTAAAAAAATCACTTTATTTGGATATAATTGACATACCAAAAGCTGTACATATTCAGGCTGGGCATGGTGGGTCACACCTATAATCCTAGCACTTTGGGAGGCCTAGGTGAGTGGATCATTTGAGGTCAGGAGTTCAAGAGCAGCCTGGCCAACATGGTGAAACCCTGTCTCTACTAAAAATACAAAAAAAAAATTAGCCAAATACGGTGGTGCATGCCTGTAATCTCAGCTACTCAGGAGGCTGAGGGAGGAGAATCACTTGAACTCAGGAAGCGGAGGTTGCAGTGAGCCAAGATTGCTCTACCACACTCCAGCCTGGACAGCAAGAGCAAAACTCCATCTCAAAAAATAAAAAATAAAAAACAACTGTACATATCTAATGTATACAACTTAATGAGTTTGGATAAGTGCACCCCCATGAAACTATCACCACAATCTGTGTCATAAACATACCACCACCACCTAAAGGTTCCCCCCACCCTCTATATTTATGTGCATGGGCACACGTGATAGAGAGACAGAGGGATGAGAGCACTTAACAGTTAAGATCTACACTCTTGGTAAATGCTCAAGTATGCAAGTTCTATTAACTATAGACAACATGCTCTCCAGTAACTCTCTAGAACGCATTCATCTCGTACAAGGGAAATGTTGTACCCTTTGACCAACACCTCTTGTGTCCCCCTCCCCAAGCCCCTGGAAACCACCATTTCACTCTCTGCTTCTATGTGTTTGACTATTTTATATTCCTCATGTAAGTGAAATGATGTAGTGCTTGTCCTTCTCTGTCTGGTTTCTTTCACTTAGATGATGCTTTATTAAAACATTATAGACCCGGCACGGTGGCTCAAGCCTGTAATCCCAGCACTTTGGACGGCCGAAGAGGGTAGATCACAAGGTCAGGAGTTCAAGACCAGCCTGACCAATATGGTGAAAACCCATCTCTACTAAAAGTGCAAAAAAAATTTAGCCGGGCATGGTGGCAGGCGCTTGTAGTCCCAGGTACTTATGAGGCTGAGGCAGGAGAATCACTTGAACCCAGGAGGCCGGGGTTGCAGTGAGCCAAGATCCCGCCACTGCACTCCAGCCTGGGTGACTAAAAACGAGGTCTAATAGTGATTTCTAACTAGTGATGAGTATAAAGGTATTTTGAAATACCTACAACAGCTGTTATGTCATATGAAAACACCTGGGCGTTCTACTAGAGACAATTAGTTATAGTTGTTGCTAGTACTACTGTAGTTTGTTGCCTACATTCATAATTGGAGGAAATGCAACATTTCAGCGAGAGAATGGTGAATATAAGGACGGAATACTTTTCCCATTCATGTTCACAACTTGCTGAGGATGGATGAAGAACCCTTGCCCTAGACTGGGGACTGCCTCCTCCAGGGAATCCTCCCACAGCCTTCCTGGCCTCTGCTTATGTAGGTCAGGAGGTACAGGGCATGTGGCTGTATGGCCGGTTTGGTGAGGTTTGCAGAATCACCTAGCAACTCCCCTAGGAGTGGAGAGACATTACAGCCAATCCTCCTCAGCTTTGAGACAAGCAACGCTGAGATGACAGAACAAGTTCCCTAAATGGTCTTTTGCTGTGACTCCTGTTTACCCTTGACGTTCACAAAGTACTCTGGAATTGATACACAAGAAACTGCTAACAGTGATTACCTCTGGGGAGTAGAGACGAAAATTGAGAGGAAAAGAAGGGAATTTCTTTTCATGTTAAATTCCTTTGTACTGTCTTAAAAAATAATAATAAACATCCTGTTTATATGATGAAAAACAAGTTGTAAAGAAAACTTTAGATGTTTTCCTAAAGGAAACCATATGTGACTTTAACTGATTTGAGGCAAGTAGAAGTTTTAAGTATAAACGTAATGAAAGAAATATGGCGGAAACTGATAAATTACACACACACAAAAGATGCAAAACACAGTCATGCCACAGGCCAAAAATAACAAACTTAAGAAATAGTGGCAACAAAAATTAAACAAAAAGGCCTGGACGTGGTGGCTCATGCCTGTAATCCCAGCACTTTGGGAGGCCAAGGTGGGTGAATCACCTGAAGTCAGGAGTTCGAGACCAGCCTGGCCAACATGGTGAAACCTCATCTCTACTAAAAATACAAAATTAGTGTGGTGGTACATGCCTGTAATCCCAGCTACTCAGGAGGCTGAGACAGGAGAATCACTTGAAACCGGGAGGTGAAGGTTGCAGTGAGCTGAGATTGCATCATTGCACTCCACCCTGGGGGACAACGGTGAAACTCCGTTTCAAAAAAAAAAAAAAAGTAAACAAAAGCAGCTAATAGTCTTAAATTTTAAAGCAATGTTGAAAAGCAGTAGCATGCTATAAATAGCTCTTCAGAGCTATTCAGTACCTTTCTCTCTGCCCTAATTCCACCATATCTACCGCCAGCGAAAAACTGAGTAGCGAGAGACAAAAAGGGAGAATCCTAAATACACAGGTCGAATCCCCAGAATCAGTGATGGCTGAGGCCACTTCCGCCCCTCTGTGGTTCTCAGTTCAGTCCAAGGTTCGTTACTGGACACTGATGCTTCAAACCAGATGTAGTTTGGAGGATCCTCCACCTAAGCAGACAGACCCCACTTCCACACTGGAATTGAAATGACTTAACCTCAGGCTCTCCATTCCAGGATGCGCCTAGAGATAGGTGGCACCCTCAAAATAAGAAGACAAGAAAATTTATTGAGAAATAAACTACGATACACATTTATACCTGGCCTCCTGCAATAGCACTGGGAAACACGTACGGGCTTTGGAGATCCAACGAACTTGGATTCAAGTCTTGGCTTTGCCACTTTTTACTAACAATGCAACTCCAGCAAGTCACTTACCTAAGTCGTAGTTTCCCCACTGAGATCCTTACTTCACACCATATACACAAAAAGACTCCATAAGGTTTTCAAATAGAATGGTTAAATAAAACATTAAAAGTTTTAGAAATATAGGATAGTATCTTTACCACCTTGGAATAGGAAATGGTTTCTTAAAACCCAAAAAGGACGAATGTTTAAAAATGTAAACTGAATTACATGAAAGTTAAAAACTTCAATACAATAACAGACATCTTAGAAAAAATAAAAAAAGACAAAAGCCTAAAAGAAGGTGTCTGCAACACGAAAAACAAAGCATTAATATATGAAACATACTAAAATTCTTTTAAATAAATTTTAAAGAAAATACAATAGAAAAAATAAGCAAATGAGACATACAATAATTCACAGAAGAAATTGCTGTAGTCAACAAATAAAAAAATTCTCAATAAAATGCCGCAGATAGTTTTATACAGTATGATACCATTTATGAAAATTTTTATTTTTAAAATTTTTTTTATTTTTGAGACAGAGTCTCACTCTGTCACCCAGGCTGGAGTGCGGTGGTGCAATCTTGGCTCACTGCAACTTCCACCTCCTGGGTTCAAGCGATTCTCCTGCCTCAGCCTCTCGAGGAGCTGGGATTACAGATATGCGCCACCATTCCTGGTAATTTTTGTATTTTTAGTAGAGACAGGGTTTCACCATATTGGTCAGGCTGTTCTTGAACTCCTGGCCTCATGATCCACCCATGTCAGTCTCCCACAGTGCTGGGATTACAGGCATGAGCCACCGCACCTGGCAGTAAATATTCTTAAATACCCAAAGCAACACTAAATATTTATAGATGTATTTTTACCTAGTAAAAGCATTAAAAGATGATTCATAAACACTATATTTCTAATGAAAAGGAAATTGGGAATGCAACAGAAGAAGTGTTATTATACTTGTCTATACTTTAAAAAAACTTTTCCCAAAATAGCAATACATGTGAAGTTACTAAGGAGAGTGTCTGACTTTTATTAGGTTCTTATTAAATTATAGCTATCTTTGAAGTTATCTATGAAGAACTGGTGCTAAAATGTATTTGGGTTCTGTGTTCCAACTACAACTGGTGGCTTCTCCTCGTCCCACTCATGTGCTAACAACGGGCTCTGTGCATCACGGAACAACGTGGTATGCGCTGTAAGCCTCGTGTTAAGCCAGTGCTTCTCAACCTGGGACAAAATGTCTGAGTCTGGAGACATTTTAGTTGTCACAGCTGAGGCAGAGGGCACTGCTACTAGAACGTAGAGTGTCGAGGCCAGGTAAGCTGCTGAGCGTCCTGTGATTCCCAGGACAGTCCCCACCACAAAGAGCCATCTGGTCCGAATGTCAATAGTATCGAGTCTGAGAAACCCAAGGTAAGCCCATAGGAAATGACAGAAATAACCATTGGATTGAATCAATATACTCAATTTGACTACTTTTCTGATGAGTCCTTTTTCTAAATTATCAGACAAGTGAAACCACATGTTCTTTCTAACCTTTCTTTCTAATATTGGATGCTGGCTAGACTGGAGAGTGTGGGTGATAGAGCTACTTCTCCCAAAACCACGGCCTCTGGTTTCTCTTCTCTGTATCCACAGCAGGCAGAATGGCATCTGCTGGAAAGAGTATATACTCTATAATCCTTTTTTTTGGCTTTGTTTTGTTTTGTTTTGTTTGAGATGGAGTCTCGCTCTGTCACCCAGGCTGGAGTACAGTGGCGCAATCTTGGCTCACTGCAACCTCCACCTCCCGGGTTCAAGTGATTCTCCCACCTCAGACTCCAGAGTAGCTGGGACTACAGATGCACACCACCACATTTGGCTAATTTTTGTATTTTTAGTAGAGACGGAGTTTCACCATGTTGGTCAGGCGGGTATCGAACTCCTGACCTCGTGATCCACCTCAAACTCCTGACCTTGGCCTCCCAAAGAAAATAGCAGTTTTAAGAATACTCAGAAATCTCCAAGATAACACAGAAAAGTAATTGAGAAATTTACCAGAGAAATGTAACAAGTGTGTACCACCATGCCTGGCTAATTTTTATATTTTTAGTAGAGACGGGGTTTCACCATGTTGGCCAGGCTAGTCTCAAACTCCTGACCTCAAGTGATCCACCCACCTCGGCCTCTCAAAGTGCTGGGATTACAGGCATGAGTCACTGTGCCTGGCCTCTATAATCATTTTAATTGGGCAAAATATTGTAGAATTTTTTTCAACCCTGAAAAGTAATCAGGTTTGCATTCTAATTCAGTCTAACCCTGGCTATTTCTAAAGCTAAAGGAAGCACAACAAAGGTATTTCTTTTCAACCTCCCAAAAAATAGTTCAACTTATCCATGGACCAGATGTCAAATCCCTACCATTAAATCACCTTCTCCATAGTCTTAAAGTTCAATTGGCCCAATCATGCATCAAGAGTCTACCAATCATGGTTACATTCAACTTCCTAGAAGAAAACTGCAAAAGATAAAGGCTTATTTATGTAAGATTAAATTTCATTTCTCTCTCAGTTAAAAGAAACATAAAGATAAGCAGTATCCAGGGCCAGTTTGGTAGCTCCATGACATCATCCTCCTCCATGGTGTTCTCTGGGCCCTCATCCTCATCGTTCCAGATGGCGGCTGAAGCTCCCCCAGAACAGCCCTGTTTCCAAGTTCAAACCAGGAAGAAGAAGGGAAGGACATACCTCTACTCTTTTTTAAGGACACTTCCAGGCAGTTCCTTGCAACCCAACTACTTTTATCTCATTGGCCAGAATGTAATTACTGGCCATACCTAATGGTCAAGGAAGCAGGGAAATACACATTTCTAGCCTGGGTGGCAATGTGCCTGGGTAAAAATCAGGATTTCTTTGCTAAAAGAGAAGCAAAGAGTGGATTTTGGAAGGCAACTAGTAGTTTATGCTGTAGACTGCTCCTCTGGCAGATATACTCATGAATACTCTTCTTCCTCTGTGTAGACCCTGGCATTTCTCATCCAGTTAGTGCATCTCACTCAGAGTCCAGAATCTTTAGGTGATAGGCAGTCTTCTCGATCACGTCTGCATACGCCTCCTCATGGTCTGGTAGATTGCAAACCAAAAAATGTTATCTGCATTTACATGCAATATAATTGCTGGCATAGGAGCAGAATAAGCAGACACACAGAAAAATTCACATCAGAAAAGCAGGGAAAGCCTGGGCATGGTGGCTGATGCCTATAATCCCAACACTTTGGGATTACTCAGATGACTTGAGCCCAGGAGTTCAAGACCAACTTGGGCAATATAGTGAAACTCTGTCTCTACAAAAAAAAAAAAAAAAAAAAAAAAATTAGCCAGATGTGGTAGCATGTGCCTGTAGTCCCAGGTACTTGGGAGGCTGAGGCGGAGGGTCACTGAAGCCCAGAAGGCAGAAGTTGCAGTCAGCCAAGATTGTGCCATCGCACTCCATCCTGGGTGACAGAGACAAAGAAAGAAAGAGAGAAAGAGAGAAAGAAAGAAGAAAGAAAGAAGGAAAGAAAGAAATAGAAAGAAATAGAAAGAAAGAAAGAAATAGAGAAAGAAAGAGAAAGAAAGAAAAAGAAAGAGATCCATAGCAATGATCAAATCCTTCTGGTCAGGAATGGCAAAGGCTCCCTTTGCTGGCAGAGAAGGTCATTCCTTGACTGAGCTGCTGCCTTGGAGGAACTCTCTTATCCATTGCCCGCTGTGGCCTCTGGCTTTGCCCTCTAGGGAGTTCTTCCTTGTCTGTTTTCCTCCATGGCTATATCTGAGCCCTGGGCACTGGAGATAGGATCATCTTGAAGCTGCATGGTTTCCACAGCCAACTTCCTGCTTGTGCAGGTGCAGGTTCCCAGGAATTCTTTTTGAGTTGACTAATCAGAAGTTTTTGCAGGCCAAGCTTGAGGTTTCTGTCCAAACATAGTAAGTTTCCATCCAATCTCTTTGCCTCCAGTCAATGCCGAGCGTGGGTTACTACAGCCTAACACTGCGTCCAGAAACACTTCTCTCACCCGAAGGCTCTGATCTTTTATTTAGAGCTCTTTATGCTCTGCCCATCCTTTCCCTCTCCAATTGGCCTAGCTGCCTTAAGACCATTTGAAAGAAGAAAGAAGCTGGGTGAGACGGGAACACCCTTCATCTAATCTTTGTGTCTGGGCTTGTTTCCATTGTTTGGCAAGGAACCTAGGAAGATGCCCGGAAAGGGCCTGGGGCCACAGCCTTATCTCCTGCCAAGGCTGGATGGGCTGGCACTCACTAGAAGCTGAATTTTTCATCCTACAAGACTCCCAATTACAGAACTCACAGCCAAGTTTAGATTATTACAGGCAGAGTCTAATCTTTACAAAGCTGTGTTTCCTTCCATCTCTGTTGACAGGCAGGATAGCTCCAGATGAGTTCATATATTTTTTTTAATTTTTCCAAGATGGAGTCTCACTCTGTCACCAGGCTGGGGTGTGGTGGCATGATCTCAGCTCACTGCAACCTCCATGTCCCGGGTTCAAGCAATTCTCCTTCCTCAGCCTTCCAGGTAGCTGGAACTACAGGCATGTGCCACCACGCCCAGCTAATTTTTTTATTTTTTATTTTATTTATTTTTTGAAAGAAAGAGAGAAAAGAAAGAAAGAAAGAGTGAAGAAAGGAAAATAAAAGAATAAAAGAGAGAAAGAGGAAGAGGAAGAGGGAGAGAGAACAGGATTCTTGTTCTATTACCCAGGCTAGAATGCAGTCTAAAAATGGGTATTAAAAACCTCTTTTATGCCAATAATTGTGCTTAACAATGGAGACAGGAAGGAATAAGTGATAAAAATAACGAACAAGCAGCCAACCAATATTTTATTTAAACCTGTGAAATGCTATGCAATTGCTGAGGAGTGATTTACTTCCAATTATGTGGTCACTTTAAAAATAAGTGTAATGTGATACTGAGAAAAATGTATGTTTTGTGGATTTGGGGAGGAGAGTTCTGTAAATATTTGTTAAGTTTACTTGTTCCAGATCTGAGTTCAAGTCCTGGATATCCTTGTTAATTTTCTATCTCGTTGATCTGTCT
>CAUYQU010064413.1:0-34483 GCA_963574635.1 Cheracebus regulus
CTGACAAATTGCAGTTTCTGTAAAATAAAGTAAATTTTGCTGTGTTGTATGCTGTTTAATACAATACCTCCCAAGCTCTGTCTAAGGCAGAATATTAACTGCCTCCCTGTAAATCATTTGACCTTATCTGCCACATTCTTCGCCAAGTTCCTAGGCATCTAAAAGTTCCTGTGTTTCTTGCTCACCAGCTGCAAGGTCACAAAGACTGTGGAATGTGTTTCTCAAAATATTACTTTTCAAATGTAAAGTGCAACACAACACAAGTCACAGGTTAATTAACTGTTCTTTGTTCTGGCTTCTGTAAAACCTGCTTCCTGCTTCCTCATTCTGTACCACCTAGGTTCATAAAAGGTACTCCATTTTCTTTGTCTTTTGCTCAGAATTAGAAAGCAATTCTGCTGAGCTGGTGACCACATTAAATAAAATCCTCCTGCAACCCCCCTGGTCTCGCCAGATCTCTGATTTCCCCACTACATTTTCTTCCTTCTTATAATTTGCTCCAGCATTTTGTAGGCTCAAAAAAAAAAAAAAAACAAAAACAAAAACAAAAGCTACATTGGTCTTTCCCCTTAGAATAAATTTGCAGAGAAATATGGATTTTAAAAAGGTAGTATATTTTTGAAATTGCCAACCATATACTACCTTTTTAAAATCCATATTTCTCTGCAAATTTCCGTATACTCCTTCCCACCACCTGCTCACAGTTTTTCTGTTTTTTAACATCTTTCATTGGTGTGATATGTATGTTACAATTGATGAAGCAATATTGCTACATTATTATTAGCTAAAGTTTAGAAGTTACATTAGGGTTCACTTCTGTGTTGTACAATTGTGTGTAATATCATTCATCCAATACTACAGTATCATAGAGAAGAGTTCTGCTGCCCTGAAAATCCCATTTTTCTGCTCCATCTTTTCATCTGTCTTTCTCTCCCTCTAAACAAACCACTGGGCAATCATTGATCTTGTTACTGTCTTTATGGTTTTACCCTTTCCAAACTGTCATAATTTGAATCAGAATGTGCAGCTTTTTCAAACTGGCTCCTTTCACTAAGTAACAGCCATTTAAGATGCCCACATGTCTTTCCATGGCTTGATTGCTAACCTTTTTTGATGGCTGAATATTATTCTATTATGTGTACATACCACAGTTTGCCTATTCACCTGTTGAGGATATTTTGATTGCTCCCAGTTTTTGGCAATTATGACTAGAGCTGCTACAAATCTTCATGTGGGGATTTTCATATAGATATATTTTCAACCCATCTGGTTAAATACCTAGTAGCATGATTACTGGATAATATGATAAGATGACGTTTAACTTTGTAATAAACTGCCAGACTGTCTTCTAAAGTGACTATGCCACTTTACACTCCCACCAGCAATGAATGAGAGTTCTCACTGTTCCACATCCATGCTAGCACTTAGTGTTGTCAGGGGTTTGTATCTTAGCCATTCTTAGAAGTGAGTAATGGAACTTCACTGTTGTTGTTGTTATTTTCAATTTGTAGTTCCTTAAGACATATTATGCTGAGCATGTTTTCATATATATGCCTATCTGCCATCTTTGTATCTTCTTTAATGAAGTCTACTTAGATCTTTTGCCCATTTTTTTGGTTATATTATTGTGTTTTAATAATTATTTGTGTATTTTGGATAACAGTCTTTTTCCGATATGTATTTTGTAAATATTTTCTTGAGGTCTGTAGCTTGCCTTTTCACTTCTAACAATGTATTTGCACAGCAGAATTCTTTAATCTTAGTGAAGTCCAACTTATCAATTTTTTTATGGGTCCTACTGTTAGTGTTGTATCTAAAAACTCATCACCTAACCCAAGGACACCTAGATTTTTTTATGTTATCTTTTAGAAGATTTTTGGTTACATTTCACATTTAGGTACATAATCCACTTTGAGTTAATATCTGTTTAAAATATAAGCTCTATGTTTAGATTTTTTTTTTTTTTGCATGTGGATGTCCAGTTGTTCTAGCACACGTACCATTACTACCCAGCAATTTAGCCTTTAGGTATCTACCAAGAGAAATGAAAACATACATCATACAAAGACAAACATGAATGCTCATAAACAAAATTGGTCATATTATACAAAAACTAAGGATGTGCATCTATCAACCAGTAAATGGAGAAAAAATATGGAGAAACATCATATCCATATGGACACAGCAGCAAAAAATAATGCACCATTGAGTCATGCCTAAACATGTATGAACACCAAAAATGTGCCATGAGGAAGAAGCCACATACAAAGGAGTATACATATTGTATTACTCCCTATGTATAAAATTTATAAGAAAAAAAGGCTACAGAAGATTAGAAGCAGATTAGTAGTTCCTTGGGACTGTAGGTATTAATAGATACAGGAATTTATAGTAAATCATCAAAAGAGAAGCTTTGAGGTGTGATGGAACTGTTATAAAACTGGATTAGGTGATGGGGACATAACTACACATCCACAAAGATTGATTTATATGTATACTTGAGATGGATAAAATTTGTAACACATGAATTGGACTTCAACAATGCTATAAATACAACTAATATACTACGCAAGAATATACAGTAGGTGAATCTCCCAAAACTTTTTATTCAATGGTGAAGCCAAATTTAGTATGGTAATTTATCTGCAAATGGAGGGCTATGCAATCAGTGAGGAATAATAAAGAACCTTGCTAAATTCTGTTATGTTCTAGTAAGTTGTATTTCTCAACCAGATTAATGAGTATTTGAGTGTTAATTTAAAAATAACTGTGTGTACTTCAAAATTTTTATTTTTAACATTAAAATATTAAATTAAATTGTGCTACATATTATAGTATATGTATATACAAGCTACTTTAAAAGCTCCAAGAATAAAATTGCTAAGAATTCATGAGATATAAGAGAATTTGGTGGAATCATTTGATATAAAAAGACATGTATAACATATGACATTTTATCATGCAAGATGATTCTCTAGTGTCTCCTTTCCTTTATCACCTCTCAAATGATTAAATATTTATGTAATTCAGCATCTGAAATCAGAACATAAAAAGTAATAAAGTTACAGAATTTTGTTATGGCAGAATTTCCAACAGTGTGTTATACATGATCCTAGTTTTATCCAACCTAAATTGATTAATTAAAAGTTAATTAAGGAAAGTTGAATCAATTACTTTTCATAAGACTTCTTAGAGTCTACACTATACAATGTATATCAAGAACATAAAAAGTACCATGGAACAGTAAGTTTGATTCATAAATTTATTTATCTACTCATCCTCTTTTTGAAGAATATCTCACAGAACAAATGCTCTCAAAAATACATACTGAGATACATGCTGTCATATGAGTTACCATTGTTTGCACTCTTCAGGTTTTGAAAATTGAAATTTCAAACATTTGTTGCTATTAACTAAAACTCTAATAGAACGATTACTCTCTGTATATCAAATATATAAATTTTTTTCCCCTTAAATGCCTATTCTCAATTTAATTTTTCTTGTCAATAAGTTACTATGTACATTCATTACTGGCTTCTTAATTTTACTTCTAGTTTGCCAAAATGCAGGTGTAACATTAAATTTAAATTAAAGTTGATATTTACCATTATAGTTTTGGTACTGAGTAGCAATTTTAGTGACTGTGTGTTCTCCATGAAAAAAAGATTAGGAAATCAATAGTCAACTGATTATCCTACCAGACTAGAGGTTTCATTTAAATAGTACCTCTAAGTATGAAAATAGCTACCCAGTGAAAACCTTATATTAGTTACAAATTTTTAAAAAATTATCTGACAAGTGGATCAACTCTTCCTTTCTGGTGGATATTTTATTAATAGGTCTGCATTTGCTCTTACACTCTGATTATCCACCAGTCCAAATACACTTCATATGGTTTGGCTCTGTATCCCCACCCAAATCTCATCTTGAATTCTAATCCCCAGGTTTTAAGGGAGTTGATTGGATCATGGGGGAGGTTTCCCCCATGCTGTTCTTGTGATAGTGAAGGAGTTCTCATGAGATCTGATAGCTTTACTAATGGTAGTTTTCCCTGGGTTCTCTCTCTCTCTTTCTGTCTTTCTCTCTCTTTCTTTCTCACCTGCCACCATGTAAGACGTGCCTGCTTCTCCTTCTGCCATAATTGTAAATTTCCTGAGGCCTCTCCAGCTAGTTAGAACTGTGAGTCAATTCAACCACTTTCCTTTATAAATTACCCAGTCTCAGGTAGTGTCTTTTTAGCAGTGTGAAAACTTATACAGTATTCATATACATGTATGCATGCACATCCAAACACACCTTTCTGCATTCACAACACATCCCCAGAACAGGATCATTGTGTTTTTCACCTACATTTCTATTTATAAGGGTTTATTTGGCCTGGAATGTATTGAAATTTTTATCATAGATGTTATATTGGAGAGTCTTTCTTTTTTTGGTTTTTTTTTTTTTTTTTGAAATGGGGTTTTGCTCTTATTGCCCAGGCTGGAGTGCAATGGCACAATCTCAGCTCACTGGAACCTCTGCCTCCTGAGTTCAAGCAATTCTCCTGCCTCAGACTCCCAAGTAGCAGGCAACTGCCACCATGCCTAGCTAAGTTATTTTTTTAAATTTTTATCTTTATTAGAGATGGGGTTTCACCATATTGGCCAGTCTGGGCTTGAACTCCTGACCTCAGGTGATCTACTTGCTTTGGCCTCCCAAAGTGCTGAGATTATAAGCATGAGCTACTGCACCCAGCCAGAAAGTCTTATAACCACGTATATTACCATCATAATTATTAAAAAGGAATAACTACTAGAGCCACATAATTAACAATTCAAAACAGATACTTTTGAAATAGGCTTTTGCATTTGTGGTGTATACAAATTACACCAGAATTTGTTAATACAGAACAAAATTATTAGTTATTTACTTTGAAAAAGTTAAATGTGATGTCTATGTCTCAGCCTTTGGTAAGTTCTTTACACGGCAGAATGTAAGTACTCAATTGTGCTAACTCTAAATTACTCTTTGGCACATTGCCAGGTAAACTGCCAGAGCTCCTTTTGATGAAACTGCATGTTTTGAACTGGTTTCCGCAAAGCTTCTAATTGACTTTGATATAAATTATGTGCCCTTTAATTTGAATCTCAACCAAATAGAAAATGCTATATTACACTTGAATTTTGTTAGGTTGGATTCAGTTGTGATGGATTTTAAGATGACTGATTGAAAACCTAAGTAAATCTGAAGGTGGCCATCAATGCATTTTTGGTTTAACATATTCAGATTTGATGAACCTAAATATGTTTATAGGTTTGTTTCACATCTTCTGATTTTTATATATTAAATTCCACAAAAACATAAGAAAAAAAGAACAAAATACCCTCAAAGAATATAAAATGCCTAACTTGCATTATTAAACATAATCAAATCCATATTTATTTCCAAAATTTACTATTGTAGGAATCTAATTAAAGTAGTATAATTTTAGACAATGAGTATATTATTATGCTCTAATTCTTGAGGCATGCAGTAAAAAGTCAACTGAATTTAGCAATTCTACTCCTAAGTATGTACACCCCAAAAATTAAAACATATGTTCATACAAAAACTTGTACCTGACTGTTCATAGCAGCATTATTCATCGTAGCTCCAAAGTGTAAACAAGCAAAATGTCCTTTGGCTAATTAATGAATGAAAAATGTAGTATATTTATACAATGGAATATTATTCAACAACATACTACAACATGGATAAATCTTGAAAGCATTGTGCTAAGTGAAAACAGTCAATAATGAAAGACTGTATATTAAATGATTATAGGAACTTACCAGAATAGGCAATGAGAAAATCCATAGAGGTAGAAAGTAGGTTAATAATTGCCAAGGCCTAGGGGAAGGAGGCTGGCTTTAGTTTGTGGGGCAGGCTAAGGGGCATGGGTGTTTCTTTCTGAGATAATAAGTATGTTCCAAAATCGGGTTGTGGTGATAATTATGCAGCTATATATTCTGATAACCATTTAAGTTTATACTTCAAATAGGTGAGTTGTAAGGTATGTGAGTTACATCTCAATAAAGCTGTTAGAATATAAAGATTGTCAGTACTATTTCAGACCTTATATACAAGTAGAAAGTTCTTCATTTCATGTCACAGCCCCATTTAAATTTAATATAAAATATGATAAAATGAATTAAAAACAAAAAAACAGTTAAGGCTGATATTATTTAGCATGATGGAAGAAACCAATTGTAAATTAATATAAGCAAGTAAAATCTAGCTTTGTATAAAAAGAATTATATCTTGTAACAAAGCAGTGAATTCAAGATGGAGCACAATTAAAAATTCTATTATCCCAACCCATAACATCATAAAATTAAAGAGAAAAGATTTATGAACATATCAACAGATGGTGAGAAAATCCAATAAAACTGAGCAATAAAAATACAATAATACATACAAGTGACATCAAATTAGAAAGAAAATAGCTAATCATAATTATTGACCAAAAAACAATAGAAAATGTTTTCTGACATAGTGAACAGTAAAATTAATTAAGGACAAGAATTTCACAGAAACGTTAACTAATGCAATTATTAATTAGAATTTTCTTCTATATTTTGGAAAAAGTAACATAAATATAAAATGAAATAATGGATATTAGCATTAGAAAAGAAACAATCTTTTTTTGAAGATGATATCATTCTGTACTTATAAAAACACTCTCATAAAATACCAAAAACTATTATTTTTTATCCTGATTGAGATCTATAACACTTTTGAATCCTGTTTATGATATCTTTCATCAAGTTTGGAGAATTCCCAGCCATTACCAATTCAAATGATATAATTTATTCAAATATTATTTCTTTTTTCCTTGTCTTCTGAAATTCCAGTTATATCTTCTATCCCATATATCTCTAACATAATTTTATCTTACATTCTTTTTTTACCATCTAGGCTTCAAATTTTCTTCTGCTCTGTATTACAGTTTACTGACCATACATTATTTTTAGCTATTTCTCATCTGCTAGCACACAATTTGGGCCCTTAACTACACTCTAAAATTAGTTCTTTGCTCAGAAGCAATGTTCTGTAAAAAACCGTAATGGTATTGTCAAATCACCAACAAATAATACACCATTTCTTGAACTTAGCAAATTCCTCAAGACAAATAACATTGCAATAATAAAGGAATCTGAGAAATAGCAACATATTTCCCAATCACTACCCAGAACTCCCTATATGTAATCTGCTTTATTTATCTAATAAAATTTATCACCATCTAAAACACGTTTTCTACTTATTCACTTATTGTATCTCCCTCACGACAATGTAAGCACCTCAAAGGCAGTATTGTGTTTGTTTTGAACATCACAATGGCTTCATCACTGAGAATATCCTGGCACTCAATAAACATTTTTGGATAAATATGTGTTTAGGTAAATATTCCCCTTTCTTTAATCTTATTCCCCAAGAGGAAGGTAGCTAAACAGACATTTTAGAATATTAATGTGAAAGTAAGAACGTGTGTGCATATTATTCATGATTATAAGGTATGTCACACACAAAACTTTAAAAGCTAACAGAATATTTAGTTGAAACTGAACTATATTGATCTTTCCTTTCTTTGCTTACATGCCAGTGGAATTACTGATGCACATATCAAAAATTTATTCTCTTTTTGTGGCATTCACCTAATCTAAACTCAATTTCACTGTTGAGTCAAAGTTATAATAAGAAATAGTAACAAACTTTTAATATATAAACTTCTGTAAGCATTATTTTTTGGCTGAATCTGTTTCACTTTATCAACTCTATCATCCATATTTCTGTTTCTTTTAAATTTACAGGATGTAAATAGAAAGAAACTTCACTCTGAAAGAACAGAAACTGAAAAGGCCTGTTGACAAAGCTTGAGGACAGATTTGTGGCTTTCATTTCCAGGAACCAAAGAAGAAAGAGATCCACAAAAAATAAATACTTTGCTTCAATATTCATTTACTTATCACTGACTGTAATTGTTACACACATCAAGGCATAGTTCTATAAACACAGACTTGCTAAATCTCTTAGCAAGGTTGACTTTATAGATCACCTAAGCCTAGCCCATTAATATAGACTTTGCTTATTCCTGCAATATTATAAACCTTGCAAAAATCTCTGTCTCCAAAGTGATATTCTCATGTATGAAGGATCAAGCCCATAACAATAGATTGAGGTGTTGGTTTCAAACAACTCACAAAATAAATAAATGTGAGTAGAGGTGATGACCTAGACATTGATTGAAACGAAACTATTTTTCAGTTCTCTGTGTATTAGGAAAAGTTGACTGTTGATATATACAGTCTGGAGTATCTTTTTGTAAGAAAATTTGTTGTAATGAAAGAACAAGAAATGCCTGTTTTATAAACTATTCCTTCTCCTTTTTCATGTTGAAAGTGCCTGGTATGCCCAGAGATGAATCAAGTGTCTTGGGGAAAACTGATCCGCTGTCGACATTAAACTCACTATAATTAAAGATAAAGAGATTTTTCTATAATCTTTTCACAATGTGATTTTAATGCCAAGAAAGAATAGTTTTAAATTGAAACCAATGAGAATGAATCAATTTTCTCTTCTTCCAACTGCTGCTTCCTAAACACTTAGGAAAGAAAGACTTTAAGAGGAGTTGGCATGTCCAGCTAGTCAGCAATCTCCCCAGCTCTGATGCAGGCACATTTCCACTGGAAGATGTGAATATCTGATTTGGATTGCTGGGAGGTGCTGTTCTTTTATAGAAGATTGATGAAGAGAACAGTATGAATCTTACACAGAAATTGCAATGCGTTTTCATAGAAAAAGAAATCACATTTTCTCAGTCTCCGAAGTTTCCCATGTTGAATTACACAATGGGAATCAAAATCCTACATTAGTCAGAACAGCTCTAAATTTTGAAATTCTTCTTGCTTCTCCTGTCATTCAATATACATTTCATTGTCTTCCACATTTTGCCGTGTTCTGTATCTTTTCCTTTTCTTCTACATCTTTCTTAGTATTTTCTTCTAATTTGGTTTCATTCTTTTAGCATATATTACTACGTCAAATTGCATGTCTTCCAATTTCTTATGGTACTACTTTACATCAGAATGTTATAGCTAATTTGCATTGAATTTTTCCCAATTGTTCCAAGTACTCTTCATCTTTCCAACTCCAATATGATAAAAAAAAAGACTCCACTGGGGATTTTTTCTTTCTTTTCAAGCCACCATGCAGGACTTGGCAGATTGCCTGTCATTTGCATGTGTTAGAACTACACAAACCTGGTCTTTGAGATTTATACAATCTGTAGCTTATACATTTTGTTAAAAAATAATTATGGGCCCTGCTCCCTGGTCTTTGTCATGGCACCATTACTCATCCATTTGCTTCAACCAGATTCACTCCTGCTTCCTGCTGAATAATTCCTATGTCTCTATCTACTTTCTACAGAGTTGATCAGGTCTCATCTCCTCTTATTTGGACATAAATTCTCTCCTCCTTTATATTTATCTGTTTAATTTTTCAAACTGACTTCAGAATGATATTCATAATACCCTAGTCTTATTACATTATTCCTCTGTATAAAAATATGTCAACTGGGCATGGTGGCTAAGGTCTGTAATCCCAGCACTTTGGGAGGCCAAGGCGGTTGGATCACGAGGTCAGGAGATCAAGACCATCCTAGCCAACATGGTGAAACCCTATCTTTACTAAAATACAAAAAATTAGCCAACGGTAGTGGCACATGCCTGTAGTCCCAGCTACTTGGGAGGCTGATTCAGGGGAATCGCTTGAACCCAGAGGCCTAGGTGGCAGTGAACTGAGATCATGCCACTGCACTCCAGCCTGGGGACAGAGCAAGACTCCATCACAAAAAAAAAAGTTAAAGAAATCTTTATATTTAGAGCAAGTTTGTCAATGTCAGCATCACATCCAAGCAACCTGGATACCTGATGCCTAACCAATTCCTGCCTTAATTGCTCCATATATAATTTTCCAACAAAACAAAACTACTTAAATATCAGGAAATACATTAACTGCCCATGTCTTTTTGTCTTTTCTCTTCTGTCTGCCTGAAGTGCTCTGCCCTCAACTATATCCTTTCTTCGAACTTCTCATCTTTTCAATCCTATCTCAAATAATATTTTCTCAGTGAAGTTTTTCCTTGGGCTTCTGGAAGAATTTGTGCATTTCTTTAAGATGCTTCTGCAAGTGGGAGTTAAGCAGAGCCGTAGCAAACACAAATTGAACTCGGACATAAATTCTCTAATTTTAAAATATAATTTTAAATTTAAATTAAACTTTTAATATTTTAATTTAAAATTTTAATTCTAAAATTTAAAATATAATTTTAAAGCATAATATTGCAAACATTCTGTTCTAAAAATGACAGTTTCCCATCAGAAAATTTCCTGTTGGCAAATACATGTTTATGACAATCCTAAAGGGCCCTAACGTTTGGAATCTTATTTTCCTCTAATTATCCAGTTATCTGGTAAATCTATCAGACTGTCTGTCTCAAAATAGGGACAAAATGTTCACAAGTTTGTGATACCATTCAAAAACACTTTCACTGTAGTTAAAACTGCTTGTTTACTTTTGATTTAACATAAATCTAAAACCTAGATTAGATTGCCAGTGCACTACTGGTATTTTAATCAGTAACATTATTTATACCTCTTAAATGAAAGTTCATATATAAGAAACATGCCACGTACCAATAAACCATTTTGTTCATGTAATTCAAATTCATGTTTGTTAGTGTGTAGATAGTTTCAAAGACCTGAAAATCTTTCAGCAGACATAAAAAGACACAAGGGAAAGATGACTTTCAGAGAGAAGGTTGTAAATCTGTCAATGAGAAGCTAAGAAAGGCTGAGGAAAAATGAGCTCTCTTACCCCTATCTGATGGTAGGTCTCTGAAATGGTTAAGTCCGAGGTGAGTCACTGATGTTCTAGGTTGATGGTACAAACATCTATGGGACAGCTTTGTTGCCCTCACTTCTTCCTTTACACCATGCTTCCTTAAACTTACATATTACACCTAAATAGCATATTATTAAAAATTATACTACTGATTGCTTTACCATTTGGATGTAATAGACAAACACAGAACTATTCATCAAGATACATGAATTCTAGTCTCAGATCTGCTATAACCAGTTTTGTGACTTTAATCGAGTTCATTATACCTAATTGCCTCGGTTTTTTTCACCTCACAAATAAAGATGAAGTTTGTCCTTTCTCCACAGAATGGCTGTGAGAAACAAATAATATTATGGCTCCAGATTACTCTGCAGATGCCAAAGTGCTGCACAAATATGAGAACTTACTTATGTGCCAGGCTAGTTCTCATCATCTTCCCAACATTCCCTCTTCCTGTGTTCTTTATGTTAGATTCATGGAGTCACTCTCCTTCCAAGGCCTGCAGGCTGAAACACAAGTCATTGTTGCTCCCCCTTCTTTATCCCCTCATCAATTCAGCCATCGCTCCCCTCAGTTAGGCCTCCATAGTGTCTACCAAATTGTTTTCCTCTAGCTTCCTTTCTGCTCCCTGAGCCAAAGCAGTTGCAAGACTCATTATTCCCCTGACAGGCTGCTAGTTTCTCTTCTAATGCATTGCCTAAAGTGCTGAAATTGTTTTCTATAAATATAGATCTCTAGCTGACAATATACACCCTCCTCAGGCTGGCATGCAAAGCCCTCCTATACTTTCACCATTGCTAACCATTCCTGTACTATGTATGGGTGGTAGGGGGAAGTTGAAGTGACCAATCATCTCTCCCTTCCATCTCCCTCCCATGCTTTCATCACAGCTAGCCATTCCTTTCAAGGTGTGCATTTGGTTTGGAGGCAGGGAGTTGAAGGGGCCTTTCTCTCACCTTCCATCAGTCATGCCAGCTGCCATTCAACTTTAATGGTGTTAACACAGACTCTTCCATCATTGCGAGATGCCTGTGCCCTTCTTCCACATCCGAATCCCCTACCATCTTAAGTCCTATTTCAAATCCAAGCTTTCTTCCAGCTCTCTAGGCATAACAGATCTCTCCCTCCCTCTTTCTCCCTTATAGTCACTGTATTCATTATCCAGTTGTATGTAAGTAAGTACTACAAGACTCAGCAGCTTAAAATAGAAAACATTTATTATCTAATGCTTTTTCCAAGGAGCAGTTAAGGTGGATACTTCTGGCTCAAGATCTTTTCCAAGGATGCAGTCCAGTGGTTGTGGTCATTTCAAGACTTAGCAGGGGCTAAAGATGCTGCTTCCAATTTCACCCACATGGCTGTTGGCTTAAGGCTTCCATGCCTCCCCACAGAATCCTCTCCTGAGGGCTGGTAGTGATATAGCTTCTCCAGAGCAAGTGATCTATGAGAAAGGTATAATAAGCACTCAATATGCCAGCAATAATCTTAGAAGTGACATATCATCACTTTTTCTGTAAGGTATTGGTCACACAGACCAACCTTAATGTAATGGGGAGGGGAGGCTGTACAAGGTGTGGATATCAGAGGCACGGATCCTTGCAAAGTGGAAGGCTGCCTACCACATTCTTCTAGTGCATTATTTTGTGGTTATTACAGTACCCATTGTTATACCACTGCTCCAGAGTGGTACCACTCCTCCTACTAGACACAAAACAATCTGGCTTTACTTGTTACATTCTTACATCCTCAGGAAGATAATTCATGAAAAGTAGATGCCTATGAAATGTTATTTTACATAAGTACATTTCTATCATGTTCAAGGTTCTCAGTTATTTATAGCCTTGTGTTAAGAAAGTTCAGATCCTGAGTGTGATTTTCTCTAAGGGTGAATCTTATGCTGAAACTGGATATATTATTTGTACTTTAAACTTAGAAACTCATATTTCAAACACATTTCACTGCTAACAAAGTGGGTTGTAAAAGAGATTTGAAGGGCATTAATTACATTCCATCACTATTGCTAAAAATTAATTAGGAATATGTGTTCTAGCAACCTACTGACAGTGATCAAATATGTACACTTGATTTTAGAAGAGGAATAAGAGTACATGGCAGAAAAACACTGGGTTTCCGAGAACTTATGTTCCATATAAATTCACGTTTTTACATTAAACCAGTTCATACGTTGCCTCTTATGCTCATCAACACAAAACAAGTTTATTCCAACTCTAAAACTAAGATAAAAATTCTTCCTGAATAACTGAAATCTTGAATGAAGATGAGAATAGATAATCCATGTGAAAGTGTGTATCAACCTGTAATTAGGACTCAGTAACCTCCGACTCATCATTTGGTACTTTATAAATTGAGGACTGTTACTTCTACATTTTTCCAATCTGTACTTACATCTTTCACCAATAGCCCACAAAATTGACCCTATGACATCCTGTTTTCACAGATATTAGCTAGTCCATCTAGGATTTAGATTTCATTCGCAACCTGGAAGTTAGGACACTGAAAGGCAGGCTACTTTTATGAGGCAAATAGGTGCTGCTTCTTTTATCTAAGAAAACTCTTGGGCACATTAGGGTAATCTGGGATGATTTTTTAAAAATACAATTCCAAATTCCTCAAAGACATCTTTAGAATACAATTTTGTAAATACAATTGCAAGCTCTCCAAAGACCAATTAAATCAGAATTTATAGAAGCAGGACCTTAGCATCATTATTTAAAAAGATCCACAGTAAATTCTAACATTAATTTATTATTGGGAATCACTGGGGGAAGAACTATAGGATGGCAAGGAAGAACTTCCAGAAAGCACGCGAAAAAATGTAATTTCATCATATGCTCAGAAAGTCATAAAATTAGAATTTTCCTAAGCTCAAAGGGGAAAACTAGATTGAATATGCATCACTGGGCTTTTAATATACAAATAAAATTTCTTCTTCTTAAACAGTAAATCCAAAGGCATTATATTCTTTTGAATATGCTTTTAATATGTTTTTCATATTTAAAATATATATAATTATAAATATATTACTCATTTTCTACTTTTTAAATCTTATTTATTGAACATTTTCTACTAAGAGAAGGCTATATCTATTCTCTATAATGAATTAGTAAAATAAATAGCAGGTCTTACATATTCGAATTCATGTACCTAGATTGATAGCTAATTTTTCCCCACTAAATTGTAATAGTCAGTATATCAACTTATAGTATAATATTTGTAATATGAGATAGTTGTGCTTGTGCACACACTTGTGTTTAGTACGTAGGGATGGCAAAAGTGTGTTCCTACAGATGCCTGTACTGTTAACCCAGAAAATGTCTTGGATCTAGTGAGTCCTCCTATAATTAATCATTTCAGGGACTTGCCATTAGACTAAGCTAATGCTTCATTGAATCCTCTCAGCTCAAAACAACCAATTTTGAAAGTATGTCTTTTGAAAAATCAAATTTATTGTGTATTGGTTGAAGGAAGGAAAGAAAAGATTACCTATAATCTTATTTAAGCATTTGTTTAGGTGTCCTTGAAAACCTAACCTTTTTTTTTTTTTTGCTTCTCATCTTCTATCAATTACAGTAACATATAATTGACAGTAAAATAGAAATAAAACACAAAAAAAGATACTTCAAAGTTGAATACAGTTTGAGAAAACACGGCCTTTCTAGAAAGGATGACCTTAATATCAAATGGCAAGCCTTTCACTCTACATAAATTGCTCTATTCATTAAAATGTTAAAGCTGGGCACATAAAGATGAAAGCCAAGTTTCTTTTCATTATCAATACCCTCCTGTTGAGTATTTGGAAACTTATATTTCCATCAATGCATTTGATCTTTTCAAATTAAATTACTCTCTTTGAGTGAGCTAGATGCAAAATGAGTTATATTAAAATTAATGCTCTTCCTCACCTTTCAAATGTGAACTGCAATCATTTATTCTAGTTTTAAATTCTATTTCTAAATAACGATTTTTTGTTGTGGGTGCTCTTATACTATATAGGATGCTAGTTGATTAACATTGAGACAGCATTTGAAATGAGCCCAAGATGTTTTTACAACTGGAAGGAATAGCTACAATATATTAAATATCTTGTTTGTGAGCATGTGTTGTCTTAGTCTGTTTTCTGTTGCTTATAACAGAATATCTGAAAATGAGTAATTTAGAAAGAAGTAATTTATTTCTTACTGTTATGGAGGCTGTGAAGCCCAGGTTCAAGGGGCGGCATCTGGTGAGGGCCTTCTTGCTGATGGTCAGTCCCACAGAATCTGAGGTGGCACAGGGCATCACATGGTCAATGGACTGAGTATGCTAGCTCAGGCCTCTCTTTCTCTTCTTATGTTTCCTTTTTCCTTCACCAGTTCTATCCTCAAGATCATCCATCAACCTTTAATTAATTAATTAATCCATAAGTGGATTAATCCATTTATGAAGACAGAGCTCTCATGACACAATCACCTCTCAAAGGCCCCACCTCTCAAAAACTACTACATTGGAGATTAAATTTTAACATGAGTTTTAGAGTGAACAAATATTTAAACCATAGAATTCATTTACAGTTTTTATTTTTTTTTCTGTTTTATCATGCAAAAAGATTCTTCAGAACATATTTTAAATATTAAAGAATGCATGATTTTATTGAATAGATGTTTGCATGCAGCATAGTTCTGGGAAGTCTCACTGGAAGTCTGTCTCCGTTTGGTTCTGGCTATAGGGAACTCTTCCATCTCAAGGTCTATACCTAGCAGAGTAGATGGCCCTCAGCAAATGTTTGTTACATTAAAACTTGAGATACAAGAATTAGATGATAAAGTTCTCATTGTCTTCAAACTATAACTATACAAAATGGCTACACAATACTACATGTTAAATTCCAGCCTCTACCTAGCAAGGTTGGTTACCTAAAATTGTCAGTTGGTCAAGGCACAACATTGTTAAGGACAATCCTATCCATATGTTCTGGCCAATTTATATTGGCTTTTCTTCAAAAATTTTTTCAGAAATTATTACAGTTGGTTTGATTATGTTACTGTGTTGACATAAAGTAATAATTAGTCTAAATTAATATAACATATAGAAATAATATGTTTATTATTATTATTATACTTTAAGTTCTGGGGTACATGTGGAGATTGTGCAGGTTTGTTACATAGGTATACACATGCCATGGTGGTTTGCTGCATCCATCCCCCGTCATCTATTTAGGTATTTCTACTGTTATCCACCCCCAATTCCCCCACTCCCTGCTATCCCTCCCTTAGCCCCTATACCTGCCGACAGGCCCTGTGTGATGTTCCCCTCCCTGTGTCCGTGTGTTCTCATTGTTCAACACCCACTTATGAGAGAGAACATGCGGTGTTTGGTTTTCTGTTCTTGTGTCAGTTTGCTGAGAATGATAGTTTCCATCTTCATTCAAGTCCCTGCAAAGGACATGAACTCATCCTTTTTTATGGCTGCATAGTATTCCATTGTGTGTGTACCACATTTTCTTTATCCAGTCCTTTTGAAGATAAAACCTGTGAAATATATACAGATTCTGTCTCTACCAAAAACTACACAGGAAGTTTGATATTATTCCTTTCAAACTCATGTTACAAACTGATAGTAATGGCAGATTGGCTGACTTTCCTATCACAGCATTTAAAATAAACCTGTTAGAGACTACTACATACTCTATCCAACTGACTCAGAAAGGAAGAATGTGATGGTAAAGAAAGATTCAGTTATTCCCTTATTCAACTCAATTTACAACCACATATTTCAAAGAGATACAACTTATTACATTTATTACAAAATAAATTCAGTGGTGATTAACAGGTTTACATAAATGGCAGAATACTCATTTTTACTCGGGTTATGATTTGGTAATCTAGATGGAGGAAATCTCATTTAGATAGAAGTTTAAATTTACATAATGCCCCAAAAAGCATTCCAAATAAAATCATAATATGTTGTTATTATTCTATGAGTAAGGATTTATTCACAGATGATAGAAAACATTCCAGCCATTTTAAGCATGAACTGATATTTATAACATTTTTAGAAGAATCACAGAGGCAGGTTTTAGGATCGATTTCAATAAAGGGTTTCTAGAGCAACCCTGGGAACTGGGCTGCTCAAATAATAACACAATCAGAGAGCTGAATCATTAAGAAACTGCTGTCACATTTGTTAGCTTTGGGTTAAAACATTTTAGCTGAGATTTCAGAGTAAATTTGTAGCAGTTGGAACGACTGACATCTACTAGATTAAGAAAACTGTTTTCTGACACACTATGGTCTCCCTCCTACTTCAAGAGCCAAACAAGGGCACTGTATCAGCAGAATGCCTAACACATATACATCTTTTTGGTAAGTCTTTTGTTTTTTTGAGGCAGGTATTTTTTAGTTTCACAGTCTCCTATGCACAGAAAGGCAACCTACAAAGCTGTTGGAATACATGTAGAGTGAATAAATCTAATGCATGCATCACATTGAACTTTAAATTTACATTATTAATAATGAACACATATAACCATTCCGAAGTGACCATGAAATACCTAGTTTGATTAGAAAAAACATGAATACGTGATTTATCTTTAAACTGGTAGGTTTTTTGTTTGTATCATAACTGTATCATTAGAATAAACAATTCTAATACTTTTGAAACAAATGACTGTCAATATCTGTTGTATAAACTGTATCATTATTAATTTCACATTATCGTTAGTGAGATATTACATACATACTCACAAAATCATGGGTAAATTTTCCTACGATAATTTTACTTTTTTCCCAGATGGACATAAATTTGTTTCAGTTGCAGTTAGCTATTTTATATGAGTCGATACAAATTAGAATCTTTAATATTTATTATCATTATTTTATTGCAATTAAACTGATAATTTGGCAACAAGTTTCAAGGTGACATTTCTTGGCAGGAGCTCAAATAGTAAAATAGTAATTATACTGTCATAATTTCTGAAGAAATTTGCATTTTGAAACAATTCATCAGGATTATCAAGATGTAAATATTAGGAGAACTTTCTCAATGCAGAAAATCCATTTGTATGGTAACTCAGGAAACATTAAATGATCATATAATACAGATTGTTGGATCTGAATGCCAAATTACCTATTGTTAGAGTTTCTGTAATGAAAATAAAAAATCAACATGTCTATAATTTTGAATAGTTCTTAGCAGGTTAGAAGAATATATTATTTTGCCTGATATTTTCTAAGTTACAGGTTTCTAAGTATTCAGGTGAGATAACAAAATGGATATTGCATATATTCTTACACTGCCAAAATACAGGCTCAGATAAAAAATATTTACAATTTATTTCCAGGATTTTCAATATTTGCATTGCTAGTATAGCTGGTTTAACAGCTCTAGGTATAAGTAGTTTTCAGAGGTTTTGTGTGACATCAGGTGAAATGCAAGTCAGCAGTATGATAAGGTGATCCAACATGCTAAAGCAATTAGTTGAACTAATGTAAGTATAGTATTCAAGAAGAAAGATACAGTGCATCTTCTTTACAATATGTTATTTAGTCAACCATTGGAGCATAAATTGAGTTGTAAGTTCGGAGTACAAGATATTAGAAATTGTATTAATACATTGTAGTTTAAGGAAACTAAATAGATGGTAAATGGTCTTCAAACCATATCATATGCATATTGATTAAGCAAAAAAGAACAGATCAAATTCCAGTGTAATAGGTTGCATTAGTCTGTTTGGGCTGTTATAACATAAAATGCCATAGATTGGGTGGTTTAAAAGTAACAGAAATTTATTCTTCATAGTTTTGGAGGCTGGGAATTCTAAGATAAAGACACTGGTAGATTCAGCACCTGGTGAAGGCCTCTTTCCTAGTTCATAAACAGTGTCTTCTTGCTGTGTCCTCACATGGTGGAAGGGGCAAACAAGATCTCCTGGGCCTCTTTTTTAAGGTCACTAATAATATTCATTATGATAGAGCCCTTGTGACCTGATTACTTCCCAAAAGGCCCTACCTCCTGATGCCATCACCATGGAGGGGTCAGGATTTTAACACAGGCGTTTTGGAAAAACACAATCAGACCATAGCAATAGGCCAAGATTTAAATTTCTTAAAAAAATCTTAAATATTCAATCAATATTAATAGTGTCTTCTCAAAATTAGAATGTCTTTGAAAATGGGAACTTTTAAGTAATGAGATGCTAATCTTTACTAATATGCAAAAACCTTCAGAATTATTAGATAAAGGGAAGCTTAGTCTAGATGATTTTTAAACAGCTACCCAAGATTGTGAGATTTCAGCTTTGATTGCCTGTGTAATGACCTATTTGCTCAGCATGAGACGGATAAAGCAGCTATCTTCTTAGCTGTCAGAAATCTATACGAGGCAGGTTACCAGAGAGATTTACCTTCGATCAGAAATTAAAATCACATCCTTTCCTTTCCATCATTGTAACACTTTTATTGTCCTGGTCTTGATAATTAAACTATGCTGATGTAAACACCGGGGAAGTTGCCAGAAGGATATATGGGAACACTCTGTACCACTTTTGTGACTCTGCTGTAAGCCCCAAATTATTTCCAAATAAAAGTAAAAAATATATATATTTCTCCCAAATTAAACAGATTTAATAGAAAACCAGGGAAGTAATTTGTAATTTACACAGTTAATTGGATTAATAATGTGTAAATTGCTATTGTTTTTTAAATTTATTTTACTGATAACCAGAGAGACATATGTTTCCATTTTAATCTGTGTATCTATGTGTATATATCATCTGCACAGATTATTACTATAGCTTACTCTTTTCTTCATTATTTTATAAATATAACCATACATAAACTGCAAGCCAATTGTACATTGAAACAAATAGCCAATTAGACATCAATTTTCAGGACATATTCTAGTCTTGACAGAATTCGCTAGTAACATGCAAACACTTGTTGACATACTCCTCTCTGATCTTCACTAGGGCAGGCATGTGGGTAGAAATGGGAGAACATTTTTCTTTCTTTGGTGTTGGTAGCAAGAGATCCAGGAGTTGAGGAAGCTAGCTCCTCAACTGTGGTGACCTCATTCCAGTTGTCATAGTTTGGGTTCCCCGGAAAACACTGAGACTCAGATTTTTATGCAGAGATGTATTGGAAATCATTTTGGGAAATAAAACCTGTGGGAGGTGAAGAAGACAGGAACAGGCAAAGGTAGAGGTGATACAGTTGCAAGCAGAGGCTCTGGAACTGGGATGGCCCTTTAAAATTGAACTGAATTGGGGCTTGCCTGTACCCCATATTGATTAGTCATTGTATGTGCACACACCCAGGAGAAGGGCCAGGGTCTTGGATCTATTTAGCTGAATGCCCCATGGGAGAGACTGGGCTGACAACCATTAGTGCTAACCCTCCTACAGCTGGGAGAATGTGTCAGTACTGAAAGGGATCTCTTAGCAGCGCACCACAGCTCATACCGTAGTTCCTCTCTTGCACTGCTTGGATCAAATTGTTTCACACACGCTGGGCGCGGTAGCTCACGCCTGTAATCCCAGCACTTTGGGAGGCTAAGGTGGATGGATCACCTGAGGTCAGGAGTTCTTGACCAACATGGTGAAACTCTGTCTCTACTAAAAACACAAAAATTAGCCAGTTACAAAAATTAGTCTCAGTTACTCGGGAAGCTGAAGAAGGAGAATCACTGGAACTTGGGAGGCAGAGGTAGCAGGGAGCCAAGATCACGCCACTGCACTCAGGCCTGGGCAACAGAGTGAGACTTCATCTCAAAAATAAAAAGCAAAAAATCAAAAATTGTTTCATATAAGTTCTGCACAGCTTCTCACGGATTCTGATTGGTCTCTTTTCATGGAAAACTGTGCAAAAGAGAGGCTGGTATAACAAACTACAACTCCATCACATCAGCTCTTATCCAGGCTGCAAATGAATATTCATCATCTTTCTCCTCTATACCAATCCTAGATTCCTCTCATTCTCAGCTAGCCCCTGAGTCTAGGTGACTTACCTGTTAGGGTGGCCCCAGTACCCTCTCTCTGGAATCTATGACTTTGTCACAATGCCCTTCTCAGTACACAGATGCTACGCCTGTGCTTTTACCATCAAAACTTGGCAGGGGAGGAACAGAACCTTATGAGTGAATCCTTAGGGTGTGAAATATATTCTTCCCAGCCCCCTTAAGCAATAGCAGAAGTAGAGGCTCTTTCTGATGATCAGAGAAAATCACTCCTGCCAATGTGATTACTTATTTTCTTATCTACTGCCCTTTTGGAAAAACTGCCTAAGGAACCCAGTGACAGCCATGACTTAAAGTTTAATGAGACACTTGCTGTGTCTCTTGGTGGAGAAGCTACTTTTCTGGGAACTAGAATGTCTAGACATTTGGAACAGAGAGATTTGGGAGAGGAAGCACAAATTCCTGAGGTGGATCACTGTCAAGTGATGGTAAATGTGGGCATTCCTACTGCCACTGTTTGGCTCTTGGGCCTCATAGGACATAATAGAATAGTTATTGATTTAGGGTATAATTTTCTTTCTTTCCTTTTTTTTTTTAGATGAAGTTTCACTCTTGTTGGCCAGGCTGGAGTGCAATGGCGCAATCTCAGCTCACTGCAACCTCCGCCTCCTAGATTCAAGCGATTCTCCTGTCTCAGCCTCCCTAGTAGCTGGGATTACAGGCACACCCAGCTAATTTTGTATTTTTAGTAGAGATGGGGTTTTTCCACGTTGGTCAGGCTGGTCTGGAACTCCTGACTTCAGGTGATCCACCTGTGTCGGCCTCCCAAAGTGCTGGGATTTCAAGGGTGAGTCACAGCACCCAGCCATGGTATATTTTTCATTCTAAGGATGGTGCATCATCATTTCAAGGTGTGATCTCTAAGCTGGCACCTCAGCTGCACCCCCAGAAGTCCGTTTCACTGCTCCATCACAGTGGAGCTCCTGGGGCTGCAATATATGATATGACTGGCAGCTCTCATAGTCATGCATCCATAAGTCATGTGCAGCTCAGCGTGGCCTTTGCTGCAGTGTGGGAGTGCCATGGGCTGATGTGATGTTATGCATGATCCTGTGCTCCTGAATTAAGTACTGAATAAGCCGTTGACTTGTAATGTGGACTTGGTCACTAGAGGAAGGCAAGCAAATGAAAATCCAGGACATATGCTGATTCCAGTCAAGATGAATTGCTGCCATTTAAAATGTAATGAACTTGTTACCTAATTACATTCATAACTCAAAAAGAGCCACCAGATTTTGTTCTGCATTTTCTTAGTGTAAAGTATGCAGTTCAATAAACAGCCCTTTATTTTGGAAGAGATGTCTCAGCATGCCCCATAAAAGGCAGCTAACTTGTTCCTCAGCTCTTTATTGTTGGCTCGATCCCCCACTATCTGAAAGTGCACACTTTGTACCAAAGCCTTCAGTCTACTTTCCATTTCTTGCTCATCTGCTGTCATTATCATGACGCTCTCAATAGAGGAAACTGGAAGAAGGTATGATCTTCCAGATGCCTTCTGACTATACTGTAACACAGGATGAGAGAGTTATTGTAAAGCTAGGGAAAGATGACATATCTACTCTTATCCTGTCCATGTGAATGTGAATGAACAGCCATCTTCTCTCGGTGTCCATGTAACAATGGGGGCAAGTAGAGAGGGCAAAATGACCTGAATCTGCTTATACATATCTATTGACAGAAGCAGCTAATAAGGTATGAGAAATAATGACAAACATGTGAGTACTATATGCTTATGCTTATATGTGTGCTAGTGTGTACATGTGTAATACATACACACATGTGTTTAGTAAATACATATGAACATACACACATATATGTATATAAATGTGCACTTCTCTGTATATATGACCAATTGTGTTATTTCACTGGATTGATATAAAGGAATACCAGAGACTGGGTGATTTATAAGGAAAATAGATTTATTTGGCTCATGGTTCTGCAGGTTGTTCATGAAGCATAGTGCCAGCATCTGCTCCTGCTGTGGGGGCCTCAGGAAGCTTACGGTCATGGCAGGAAGCAAATGAGCAACTAGCATGGCACATGACAGCAGAGAGAGGAAGAGAGAGAAGAGAAGGTGCAAGGATCCTTTAAACAACCCGCTCTCCTGTGAATTCATTACCATGGGAAGGGAACCAAGGCATTCATGAGGGGTTTGCCTCCATGACCCAAACAACTCCTACTACGTCCCACCTCCAACACTAGCAATCACATTTCAACATGAGATCTGGAGGAAACAAGCATCCAAACTATATCAACATTGTCTTCAAACAAACCAATGTTGTCTTCTAATAGTAGTGGCTGTAAAATATTTGCTTGAATCCACATCATTTGGAGTGTTTATTCCAAACGATGATTCTAAAGCCCCACCTTCCCTCTTACAACATGCAATGAGCTTTTGTTGAGACTTTGGAATTTTAATTTTAATTCAGCATTAAAAATAATTATTCTGATTCCCAGGAAACTCACATTGGAAACTATTTTACTTGAGAAGAATTCCTAAGATTTCCGTCAGTCAAATATTTCCTTATTTGACCACAAATTTGACTACTGAAGTGTGACTAATGCTAGTTCATGTTAAATCAACCATAAAAAATAGAGTAGTTTTAAATGAGTCTATATAAATAAAAATAGTTTAAGCCAAATTTCTTTTCAAGAGCAATACCTAAAGTGTGAGAACATTGAATAAGCACCTTGGCTTAATTTCACATCATAACTTTCACAATGTCCAGAATACAGCCTCATCATCCTCAACTTCAATCCAGTGAAAGAAGAAAATATGACCTAGTTCACCAGAGAACATACAATCATTGCAGAAAAACCTTATGAATACTTAGATGTTAGAATTAGCAGGAAATATTTTAAAGCAACTGCTATAAATGTACTCAATCACATTACAAAATGTGTCTGATATATGAAAACAAAACAAATCAAAGCAAATAAATAGAAACTATAAAAAGAAATAAATGGAAATTTAGAACGAATAAATACAATAATGAAGATTAGAATTTCTTGGGGTAGGTATAAAAGCAGATTGGAGATGAGAGAGAAAAGTATCAGTGAGTTAAAAGATAGATCAATAAAAATTATCTGATGTTTTATTAGTTAAAAGAAGAAGAAGAATATGATTTATAAAGTAAATGGTACCTCAGGGATCTCTGGGATAATATTAAAAGGTAACACGCCTGTTAATTAGAGTACAGAAGGAGAGCAGAGAGAAAATGGGGCAGAAAAAGTTTGAAATACATTATGGTTTACAATGTCTTATAAATTTAGACATAAATTTAAGAGTCTGAAGAAGTTTAGACAATTTCAAGAAGAATGAATATGAAGAAATCCTCATCAAACCCATCACAGTAAAACTACTAAAACCACAGTTAAAGGAAATATCTTTAAAATAACCGTAGAAAAATGACCCACTACATATAGAGGAGTACAGATTTTTTATAAAATTGTAGAACTGAGCAGCACAACAGCTATAATAAAAACATAATGAAAAAGGAAGTACAGATAAATGGTCATGAACTTGAAGATAGGACTATGTAAATTATCCAATCTAAAGAACATAGAGAAAGTAAATTACAGAAAAATAATTGCACTTCAGTGATTGTGAGACCATATCAAGTATTTAGACAAAATGCAAATGTAGTCCTAGGAAAAGACAGAGAAAAATTAGCAGAGAAAATTTTTTGAGTAACAATGTCAAGATTTCTCAAACTTGGTGAAAGGCATTTATTTACAGATAAGACACAAGAAACTCAGTAGATCTCAACAAAGTTAAATACCAAAAAGCTAAACATACCTACATACATAGAAAAACTCCTTCAACCCAAATACTAGGAGCAAAATTTGAAAGCCAGAGAAAAAGGGAACATTGAAAAATGGAAGAAAGAACAATAGAAATTATGTCCAACTTCTCATCAGAAGCATGGCTGGAAGTAATGAAATGATATCTTTCAAGCAGAGGCCAGGGTAAAGGAAGTCAAAATACACATACAACAACCACAACAAAAACACTTAACGCAAACTTTTTTTTTTTTCTGAGACAGAGTCTCACTCCGTCACTATGAGCCAGGCTGGAGTGCAGGGGCGCGACCTTGGCTCACTGCAACCTCTGCCTCCCGGGTTCAAGCCATTCTCCTGCCTCAGCCTCCCAAGTAGCTGGGACTACAGGCACGCGCCACCCTGCCCAGCTAATTTTTTTGTATTTTTAGTAGAGACGGGGTTTCACCATGTTGGCCAGGAAGATCTCGATCTCCTGACCTCGTGATCCGCCCGCCTCGGCCTCCCAACGCAAACTTTTAAATCTAGCAAAAATATTATTCAAAAATGAAGATATTTTAAGTTGTTCTTTAAAACTAAGAGAATTTGTCATCAGCACACTTGAACTGTAAGATAGAAGGGTTAATACTTTTATCTGAAATGCAAGTGGAAGGTAAATATAAAAAGCTGGCTATTTCTTTGTTTTTTAAAGAAGACTTAAAAAAAAATTAGTGTCTACTTAAAGCCAAATGATATCTCTTCATATGGGATTTTAAATCTATGTAAAATTAGTGACACTACAAGTCCAAAGGACAAGGGCATATTAAATGGAATTATACTCAAAGGTTTTTACATTTGTAAAGTGGGAATTGGTATAATATAAATTTAACGTCAATTGTGATGAGTTAAGAGATATACTGCTTCCTAGAAAAACCAGTAAAATTAATAGAAAAGATATAAAGAAAATGACTATATAAATGTTTATATAATTAAAATGTGTGTGGAAGAAATGAAACAGAATGCTAAAAGATGCTCTATTAATTCCAAAGAAGGCAGGGTAATCAGAAGAAAGAAACATAGGAGAGGGTAAAAAAATGGAAAAATAATAGGAAATTGATAGATTTAAACCTAATCATAAGGATTCCAATTATAATGACAGAGGTAAATGGAAAGTATATGGTGTGAATGTTACAGCATAACAAAGCTGATGTGACTCTATTAATATCAGACATAGTAGACTTTAGGACAAGAGGGATGACCATCGTAAGAGCTATGCTTTGTAACATAAAAGCATAATATCATCAGAAGACATTACCCTTTTAAATATACACCTAATAGTAGAGCTTCAGAATGTAAGAAAAAATGTTGAAAGAAATTGACCCACAATTATAGCTAGAAATTAGAATGAGTCTCTCTCCTAATAACTAAGTAAAATTTATGAATGATACTATCCAATAATCTGACTTAATTGGTATTTCTAGAGCATGAGGACCAACAACTTCAGGTTCATATTTGTTTCATGAGCACATGGAATGTTACCAAGTAGACCATATACTAGGCCATCAAAAGTTTCCATATATCTCCAAAGAATGAAATATCACAGAGTGTGTTTTTGACAATAGAATTAAATTAGAAATCAATAATAAAATACACTAGAAACTTACAAATATTAGACACTAAACAATACTTCAGAATAACCCATGAATTATAGGAGAATTCACAAGAGAACTGAGGAGATATTCTGAACTGAATAAAAACGAAAGCATGGCATTTCAAAGTTTCTGGGATGCAGTAAAAGCAGTGAGTTAGGGAAATTTATACTTTAAATGCCTACAGAAAAACAGAAGAAAGGTTTTAAATCAGTGGTGTGTTTCCAGCATAGAAAAATAGAAAAAGGCAAATTAAACACAAAGTAAGTAGAAGGGAGGAAATAATTCAAATGAAGACATATCTCAGGGGATTGAGGGGCAAGGCAAGGGAGAGCATTAGGACAAATAGCTAATGCATGCAGGGCTTAAAACCTAGATGGGTCGATAGTTGCAGCAAACCACCATGGCCAATATTCCTGTGTAACAAACCTATATGTTCTGTACATGTACCCCAGAAATTATAGTAAAATTAAAAAAAGAAGACATATCTTTGAAATAAAAAGAGAAAAACACTATAGTAAATTAAAAAAGCTAAAAGGTATTTCTCAAAAAAATTAATACAATTGATAACCCCCTGGCAAAACTAATTAACTGACCAAACTCAAAGGCTATCAGAGTTCCCTTTGCAGATATTTTTAATAGTAATGATACTATGTTTATCAAATGCCTTCAACTGATAAAACGCATTTATAAGTGGATTTTTTTCTTATTCAATTTATAAAGTAACTGGGTTATTTCTAATTTCAATTCCTATAAAATTAATCTTTCATATTCTTGCATGTTAGAAAACATTTTCTTCTATTTAACAGATATTTTAGTTTGCCCTTTCTTCATTTTCACTTTCATGATTCAATTTATTTTTACTACTTGTACACTATTCATAATTTCACTAAGCTTTGTATGCCTCACAGAATAAATAATGTTAATTTTCCAAATTCGGTGGATTTCTGGTACTTGTCAGGTAAACCTTTGCAAAGTTAATATATTGTATTTGAAATAGGGAAGCTGCTAAGCAAGGAAATCAGAGAGCCTCTTTCGTTTGTCAGCAGGATCCCATCAGCCTTACACCCTAACGAGATAAATGTGACCAGTTATTGAAGCAATACCACAGTCTAATCATATGCTAAGAGAGTACCTCACCCCCCAAAAACACCCTTTAAGAAAAGGTTTCTGCACCTGCCTGTAGTCCTAACTGCTTGTGAGTCTGAGGCAGGATGATGGCTTGAGCTCAGGAGTTCAAGGCTGCAGTGAGCTGTAATTGTGCCACTGTTGTCCAGCTTGGGTGACAGAGTGAGACCCTGTCTCTAGTAAAAAAGGAAAAACAAATTCTGAATTTCTTTCTTTCTTTGACCAATTGTTATTGATGTTTCATAGCTTCTTTGTGTCTTTCTTTGTGTCTATAACCCCTTTTAAATTGGCACTTCATTACTTCTAATACAAACAAAATAGCCCTAATGCTCTCAAAAATGACTCCAAACAGTATAAGAAGATTGTAGCCTATCTGAACTATCAGCCTTTTCACTTCTAATGTCATTTTTGTTTGTTAGTTCCTCATCACCAATCATACCTCTTTAGAATGTCTCACACTGTTGTTACATTAATGGAGGATTTCAACTCCCTGCCCAGAAAAAAGAAAATACTCATAGCTAATTACTTATCATATTAAACATGCACAGGTTTGTGTGCATGTGCACACACACACACACATGTACCCTAACAATAAAGTTTACTAAATTAAAAATTTTCATTGCATTTGGGAAGAAGAGAAAGGGCAGGTCTTTGCAGTATGCTGCTAGATCTGTTTTACATATGTAATAATAGTGGGGGATTTGGTTTATTTTTAGCCTGTTTACCTTATGAAAATGTATAATCTTAGTTAATTATGTGTTGATGTGATGGGTGGAGATAGGGCTATATTAAGGAATCCATGCAAACTACAGATAATCATCACACTTAATTTTTTAAAGTGCAAGTGAGAATACAAATCATTTCTAGGGTTTCATCATTGCCTGTAACAATCAGTAAATAAACAAGTACTTATATGATTACTAAGTACCCAGGAATATCAACATGGAGAAGTTCATTAAAGGTCCACACAACACAGTGCCCTCTGCCTTGATGTGCAAGCTTATAAGAAATAGATTCCAGAGTATTTTTGAGGTATGTTCATATAGTTCTACTTCACTTATCAAGTATCATTTTAGCATTACAGTACTATTATTCAACACTGCTGTAGTTTCTAATAGAAAAATAAGACTGCAAAAAAAAAATGCTGAGAGAGGAAGAAAGACATGAAACATAGCCTGGGGGCAAATAAATTGGCACTAGGCTAATAACGGGCTAAACATTTTACAAACATTGTCTAATTTTTGTCTTAACAAGAACTCTGAGGTGTACTTTTACTATTTTGATCATATAGATGAAGAAATTTTCACATTGTTATTAAGTAAAAGAGTGAAATTTTGAAATTATACACCTGGTTCAGTGATTCAAGTGGGCCAGGGATGGTCATCGGCTGCTTTCTGAGGGCAACTGCAGCCCATTGACCAAGACCCCCCGTACATCCACACATTTATTCAGTAAAGATTCCGTAAAAGAGGTTATAAGTTAACATTCTTGCAGACAATTAACACAGTTAAAAGAGTGGTTTTACAAATGATAAAACTTTTAGGTTCCAGGGCCCAGAGTAAACAGCATTAACAGGTAATTCTCCTTGACTTCCCCCTGAGAGGACCATCCAGCACAAAGTTTATGTAAGTAAACAGTTAAGAGTAGAGACAAAGGGATGTGGGGTAAACCGAATTAAACTGGGAAAGCTTGTAATGTCCTTATCTTTTCCCTAGCATAATGGACCAGCTGCCTTGACTCATCCCAATAAAATCTTACGGGCTTCCAAAAGGTTTGAGACTAATTTATAACTCTCCCTAATATTTCCCTAAGATTTTGCCAACCACCCTTAATTAATTTCCAACAGTATTGTAAATTATAAGCCCCAAATCAGTTGAGAGCTCTTGAAAATACATTGTCTTTCAAGAAAAGACAGGATTGGAAAATTTATAGCCTAATTTATCAAGTCTTGAACAATACAGAATTTACTTTTAGTGAGGATTCTGTGGATGACTGCCTAATCTGGTGTACACCAAAGAGACACCCAGGCACTTTTAAAACGTCAGGCGTGCCCATAACTACCATGATTATTTTCATCCAAGAATCCAAAGAGGTCTGTTTTCAATGGCTAAATTTCCTTGAAAATTCAAAGTTATTCCTCAGATCATCCAATACTCAATTGTGAAGTATTGGATTATGGAATCCACATGGGTGGTAGGTCCTCTGTGTTTGTTCTTCTATAGTAACCAGGCATCAAAGGTATTTGTATTTCTTAATTTAAAATGTGTTATTAAAAATATAAAGTTATCTATTTAAATCATGGTCATTAAATGGGCTGCTCAAACATTTTAGAGAAATCAGCCATTTTTATTTTATTTCACGTTACTTAAAAAATTACATTCAGCAAATTCCAGGCAGTATTGGCATGGTTGTGCTCATTTTTATGTTCGCTTTTTATTTGGATTCAGTGCGTTAACTTTAAATGTAGCTTCTCCATGCTCACTTCTTCACCTTTCAGGAGATGGCATGATTTGGAATCAGAGAGACTTGAGCTAGAAACGGCCATAATGTGGCAACTCTCACCTGCCACGGAGAGGTATGTCTTCAGGTGAGCTATATATCATCTTTGGGTTTCAGTTTCCTCACTTGTAGGATGGACCTAACATGCTTACTTTCAAGGCCAGTTTTCAGGTAAGCAGAGATAATGTATGTCACTTGAAAACATATAATCAGTATTCAATAACATGTTATTATGTAAATGGTAGACATTATTATCTATGATATTCTTAAGTCACTTTACATCAACCTATTATGTTGATAAGACTAATGCTAGTTGTTTTTCATATTTTTCTTTTGCCAACTTTAATCATTACAAAATTAGATATGCAGAGCTAATAGCTTTGCTTCTTGCTTCACCCCTGTGAAAGACATAAAACAACAAAACAAAAACAAAACGTCTTAAGAAGAAATACAATGTATATTGAGATTCTTCAGAGAACAATCTATTTGTTCCAGGGTAATTTATGTTACTCTGGACAATCGTTTTCCCCAAATGCCCTTTCTCTTGTGTCTTGTGCTTTAAAGTTTGATTCTTCCACCATCTTGTCTATGGGTAGCAAAAATATGGATCACATATCCCCTTCTTGTACCTCACATGGTGTTAATCAGTGTTTTGCCATTGTTACATTATAGGTATATGCGATTGGGCATAATAATTTCCACCGTCTCATGCTGTCTTTATTAAAACATTTCCAAAATTCTTAACATTTATACTGACTACTATGTGAATTTTGGATCTCCCTTCTACCTTGCCTAAAAGTATTGATGATGGTATTTCACTAGCCCACAAATAACTACTCAGCTTTTATTACTGCTTTGCACTACAAGAATATGTTCACATATATTATTTTCATATGCATTTTTTTAAAAAAAAGTATAACTTTAATTATTTTCCAACTCCCACCAACCCAGGACCTCACAAAATTCCATAAGTGATGATGGAAGCACTGCTGTTGAATGAGAGCTGCTAAATGGTGTCACAGAGGAATTGGCAAGTAAAGTGACAGCACACATGAGTAATTATTTTTTAATTCAGACTCCAAGCCAGAAAACTTTCTCCATTCCAAGAGAACTTTAAAACACTATGCCTGCCATCCCCCACTGTAGAGTATAATTGCTGATTCTTACAGCTCCATAGCATCCAATTTAGAGATTGAAGATTCCATAGTCACACTTTTATACGGTAGTTTTAAGGGAAGCAAAATGTTTGTATTAATTAATGAATTAAAAGTCAAAATAGCAGGAAAGCAGAAGAAGGTGAGACATATATGAGTTAGAAATCACGAAGAGCCTATGGCCATACCACCCTGAACACGCCCGGTCTCATCTCATCTCGGAAACTAAGCAGGGTCGGGCCTGGTTAGTACTTGGATGGGAGACCGCCTGGGAATACCGGGTGCTGTAGGCTTTATGATACCGGGTGCTGTAGGCTTCAAAAAAAAAAAAAGAAGAAATCACAAAGAAATATAGCTGACTCGGATGTACACCTAGAAAAAGTCAATATTAGGTGAGAACAAGGAGGCATTGGAGACATTTTCATGTGCCCTATCACTTGAATAGTTTGTGATATGTAAATTATGTAAAACTCAGAAGCCATTTCAAGTTTAGAAATAGCATAACAGGTATATTGTATGTTTTAATTCAAATATGATTCTTAGATACGTGTTTTATTTTTCTTTCTCCTCTCTGAGCTCATCAAGCATTTTATACTTGAGAACTGTTGCTGATTATCTAACACATTTTTGGCTTAAGTATATGTACTATCTCCTAGGTCTTCTCTAAAGATTGAAATTCATTGTCCCTGCATATTTCAGTTGCCTTTAATAAGATATAAAATATTTCTACATATCTAAAAATTCTCCAATTATTGTTCTTACACCATGGAATGTATGATTCTCCTAACTAACTGAAGAAGTAAGTACACATGGGAGAAGGCATTATTTAAGAGATTTTGCAGTCTGTATAACAGGATAGTAGTGCCATTTGTAGGAGTGTGACCAAATTGTTCAGTGCTTATTATTAAGTGTGGGTTGACGGAATAGGGGGAATTTTAGAAAGAATAAAGTGAAAATTATCAAAACTTGCTAAGATTTTAAATTATACAGTATTCTGTATACTTTTTATTTATGCTCCCAAATGAAATGTGAGATCGTATTCGTTGAAGATACAAATGAAAGAATAAAAAATATTTTAAGCATTCAAAATATAGAAGTTCTCAACTATAATTTGAAAGATTTAAGATTATGATCATAATAGAGAAAGTTCCAAAAGTCATCATTACAATTTTAAGTGAGAGGTAGAAAGAGTATAATCAAGATTATTAATATCTATTTACATAGCTGAAGTCAAGATCAAGTTTTTTTATGCTCTGTAATTGCCTCTATTTTTACCATATGATTTGAGCTCAAAAGATAGTATTGTATTCCTTTAGCCATCAGACATCTCAAAGAGATAATCAATGCTAAAAAACTAAAAAAGAAATCCTTTCTTATTTAGATAAAAATTTTCTGAAAATTTTCATCCAGAAACATTCTAGGCAGAGTACAAGAAATCTTCTGGGTTCCTGTCTTTGTTCTCTATAGCACTATAAGAATTCCTGGGTACATAACAAAATACTATAAAGTAATAGATATAATGGAGTATGGTGGCCCCCACAAAAATTTAAGCACATATAGCAGCCACCACCAATAAATGATACAAATCATATGTCCACAGCATCATTAGCACAAAATTACATTTTAGTATATTTCCTGAGTGGATTAATAGCCTGAAGTTAAATCATATGATAGTCAAAGACCATGCTAATAAAATCAGGCACTAGGGGAATGATAGAGACTTAAGCCTTAGTGCTTAAAATATTTTTATCCTAAGCCTGCTATATATTGAATGTGTATCAGAAATACATTTTAGTTAATCATTCTAGATGCTTATACAATATTTAATAGTAGTCAATTATTTGACAATCTGCTTCCTTTCACTGCCAGATACTTTTTCCAATAAGAACTGCAACTTTGTATAAGTAGTTTTCTCAAATTTTTCATTAATAATTTCAGATACTTCACTGAAGAGAAAGTTTCTCAAATTGAAATTAAATAATAAAAGCTGATGAAAGTCTTTATCATGTCGGGGTTGACATAGTAATAATGCTAGAGATATCTTAAGGGAAAAATCCTATATGCTAGTGATAGCATGTTTTGTAACATCTATTTTTGAAAATTACAGCCATTTATGAAAAATAATAGTTATTTCAGTTAACTTATTGGTACAGCACATATAGTTAAGGGTACATGCACATTGATTCCTGCTACTCATGTTTTCCATTTGAAAAATGATAAATCTTGCATTTGTAAGTTACCTTAGGATACAATTACAAGTTTCCCATTTTCATTTCAATGTATAATAATTACCCAAAGCAACTGAACTATTGAATTAAAAGTGACTTATTAGAATGCTGTCTCCGTAAAAATAAAGAACACTCAATTGCAGAACACAAAACAGCAGTGAAAAAGCATGTTATTTTATTCGTTCCCAAATGCTGGCCTGTGGAAGTGGTCCGCTGGTTGCATGTGTCCCACCAGGGCAGCTTACTTAGAACAAAAGTGCCTGGTCCCACTATGAGACACCTTACTTCACAGGTGGTAACGGAAGCCAGAGAACTTGCTACTCAAGGTGTGGCCCTGGGCATACAGGTTGATGTCATCTCAGACCTTGTAAGTGATCATAATCTCAGGCTCCCTCCCACTCCATTTCAAAAGATCCCCAGGTTATTTCATATGCACATGAGAGTTGGAGAAAGTGTGGTCCAGGATTACAGTTTTTTGTTTGCTTTATTTGTTTTCAAAACACTCAGTTGATCCAAAGAATATTAAATGACATCACTTTTCATATACCCCTTGAACTTAGGGCAGCAGAGGATTAAAGCAATTATAATTGAAAGGAGTTTTATGTGTTTGTGTGTTTTCTTTTTATTATTATACTTTAAGTTCTGGGGTACAAGTACAGAAAGTGCAGGTTTGTTACATAGGTACACACGTGCCATGATGGTTTTCCACACCCGTCAACCCATCATCTACATTAGATATTTCTCCTAATGCTATCCCTCTCCTTGCTCCCCACCCATTGACATGCCCCAGTATGTGATTTTCCCCTCCCTGTGTCCATGTGTTCTCGTTGTTCAACTCCCACTAATGAGTGGGAACAAATGGCATTTGGTTTTCTTTTCTTGTGTTAGTTTTCTGAGAATGATGGTTTCCAACTTCATCCATGTTCCTGCAAAGTACATGAACTCATCCTTTTTCATGGCTGCATAATATTCTATGGTATATATGTGCCACATTTTCTTTATCCAGTCTGTCATTGCTGGGCATTTGGGTTGGTTCCAAGTCTTTGTTATTGTGAACAGTGCTGCAATAAACATACGTGTGCATGTGTCTTTATAGTAGAATGATTTATAATCCTTTGGGTATATACCC
>CAUYQU010064416.1:0-36320 GCA_963574635.1 Cheracebus regulus
TGTCTTGTTTTGAGAAGCATCTGTTCATATCCTTTGCCCACTTTTTGATGGGATTTTTTGTGTTTTTTTTTTTTTCCTGTAAATTTGTTTTAAGTTCTTTGTAGATTCTGGATATTAGCCCTTTGTCAGATGGATAGATTGCAAACATTTTCTCCCATTCTGTAAGTTGCCTGTTCATTCTGATGATAGTTTCTTTTGCTGTGCAGAAGCTCTTTAGTTTGATTAGATCCCATTTGTCAATTTTGGCTTTTGTTGCCATTGCTTTTGGTGTTCTAGTCATGAAGTCTTTACCCATGCCTATGTTCTGAATGGTATGGCCTAGGTTTTCTTCTAAGGTTTTTATGGTGCTTTCCCCACTTCTTGTCCTGCTGCCTTCTTCTTAAGTCAGGACCCCTCTCTTCCCTTTCCACATGCTTCCTCTTCTTCCTCTTAGGAAAAATATAACATTGGATTGGCTGTGTCTCAGGCATCTGAGGTTCTAACCGTAGCTCCATTACTACCAGTCTGCGTGCCTTGGGGAATGCTGCTTACCCTCTTTGAGACCCAGTTTCTTCATTATAAGATAAGGAGCTTGCTAGTTGAGCTCTGTGACTTCTTCCTAAACATTTTGTGATGCTGCGTTCTTAGACTTTTATACCTTACTATGTAATAAGTCTCTCTTAAGGTATTTGTATATTAAATTTTAAATCTCATTGTGGAATGAACAGATCTATCTCTAGTTGCAGAATCCCAACTTTAGCAGAAGGTGTAGGGAGAGCCAAAGAGGTGAGGGATAAAGAAAGGGGCTCTCCAAAACCATATATCTCACCTTGCTCTGGAACTGCCAGCTCTCTGGCAATCAACTTTCTTAACTGGCTTTCTTCTGGAGCCCAGATTTGTTTCTCCTTGCTCTCTTAATCTCTGTTTACTATTTTCTAGAGCAATTCCTTTAGAGAGAAACTCTCTTTCAATTGTATTTAAATCCACCCCCAAAATATAATTTATTATCTTATGAAGTTTTGAAATGGAAAGTTTTCCCCAGAAGAAGCCAGGCATTGTGCAGAGTCACATCCATTTTGAAAACCAAAGCAGCTGTAACAAATAAGAGATGACAAACATCATTGTGTAATTTAGTTCTTCATATCAGTTTGTCATTCTGACTCCTTTCTTTTTAACTAGATGCTTGGTCAGAGTTTGTAATCTAACCATGTGAAGGGCAGTGAATAAAGGATTAACAAAACATTTTCCACTTTTCTGTGAGCATTTGATTTTTGGCTAACTTCCTAGCTCTGTTCCCATGCAAACCTGATAAAGGAAAGTACAGTTGGGCCCTGATTGGTAAATCCTATCTGGATTGGGACAACTATAAATACCAGAGAAGAAGTCATATCTTTTGAGTTTCCCTACATGCAGTGACCCTTGTAACTAGCATGACCTTGAGAAGACCATGAAAGTTATGGCCATGGAGTTCCTCCAAAAGATATTAGCTGCTGTGAAATACAGGGCTTGTGATACAGCGTGGCTTCCACAACCGCCTGATGTGAGTCTCATTTCTTCACAACTCAGCCCACATGGGGACCAAAGAGAATAACTTCTGCCCACTGTGTGGATGGCTTTGTGATCTGCTGCCAGGTCCCGCAGAAGAGGAAGGTTAGATATGCCCTACTGACATGCTGTGCCTCCTGGCCTGTGAATCTTCTGGGTCAACTGCAGCCCAGTGTGGCCCTTGGCAGTCTTGTAGAGCCTTACAAGACCTCCTGATGGGTCTTGTGGATGGAGGTTTTCACTTTTAGTGGTTTGAATGAAAAGTGCATTTGCCTGTGAAGCTGTGAGCATGAGACAATAGTCCACTCATATGGTTTTCATTAATTGCCAGTTTTTCTTTACAAATTAAAAAATAATTTTGAAATGAAAAATTGGCAGGTCCTGCTTGAGAATATTATGCTAAGTGAAATAAGTCAGTCACCAAAGGACAAATACTTTTTCCCACTTCTATGAGGTACCTAGAACAGTCAAATTCATAGAAATGGAAAGTACAATGCTGTGTTCCAGATGCTGGAAGAGGAGAGAATGGAGAGTTGTTGTTTAACAGATGCAGAGTGCCAGCTTTGCAAGATGGAAAGAGTTCTGGAGATCGATTGCACAACAATGTGGATGCACTTCATGCTGCAGATTGTGCACTTGGTTTAAAAACTGCACACTTGTAAAATGGTTAATGTGGCAAACTTTATATGTATTTTACCATAATTTTTAAAAATTTTAATTGACAGTTTCCTCTAAACATCATTCTTAAATCATGTTTTCAATAAGCAGGCTAATTCTAAGTGTTTCCAAATGTCCTTCTAAGTAATATAGGAAGATTTTGTGTTACTTTTCCATTTTCATCTTCCAACCATGGTTAAAAGCCACTTCTATTCACTTCTTACCATTTGATGGGTTGACAGTTTTCAGCCATCAGTCACTGCAGGCTCCCACTTCATTTAGCTACCATGCCCCTCACTAACACAAGATCGCCGTCTAGGGGATAATTGTAGAACTACAGGCTACTCAGGGGAGAAGGAAGCCAGGTCCCCTTTCCCATGCAACCCACTCCTTGAACAGAAAGAGCAACTAAAAAGGGAGGCAGGAGTTCTGAGCACCATCTTTTTTTCACCAGTATAGTTTCCAAGCTCTAGCTGCTATGAAAATAAAGATCTCCTAATATTTATAGTACTTGAGGTTAGAATAGTCTTGTAGATAGAGTACTAACATATTGCTGATAAAACTTTCAATGCTGAATCCTTGGTTATTCTCTTCATATAACATCTTCTGTGCGAATAAGGCTAAAATTCTTGCATACACTCTTGTACTCAGGAATGTAATAGAGAAATTTGGGAGAGTGACTGAATGCTTCTGCTTTTGGCAAATTTGCCTCAAAATCATATTAGGCAATCACAGGGTCACAAAACATTATAACTTAAAGAGCTTGAGAGATCCATGTCTCTAGCAGACCCCTTTGACAGTCTGATAAAAATTAGAGGTTTACATACCATTAAATGCCATTTTGCACAAAGCTTTGAATACCTTTTTAAAAGTTCATCATAGGAGAAGAATTCCAGCTCAAATCCCACCCCATAATTTGGAAGTGAAGTTTCTGAGAAACATCATATGTGAAGCAGCAGCTGAGCAGAGGGGACTGGGAGTCAGGACTGGATGCTGGAAAGAGATGTGGTCCCACAGACAGCGTGATGTTGGGTTGGAACTCGCCATGGACAAACCCATTCCCCCAAGTGCACGTGTGCTCCAGGGAGAAGCTTGCTGGGGAGGAGACCAGCGAATTGCCCACCAGAGGCCTAGCTCTCATTGGAGAATCAGCTGTGGTGGAACAAGAGTTTTCTTCAGGCTAGAGAGGGAGAAGAACATGAGTAAGTGGCAGTTTAGGGGCAGCCAGAAGGAATCTGTTCAATGACTCACAGGCTGAGTGGAGATGGAGTTGGGGGGGAGTTTGACAACAGTGTGGAGTGTGAGCTAGAAGTAAGAAGAAATAATTGAAGTAGCAGAAGGTAGCAGGGGTATAGACCAAGAGCAAAGGCACTGCAGAGAGAAGTCTGGATTATTTGTGAGTCCCCCCTCTCCACAGGGACTTCTAGAAAGAAATCACCAGGGAGGTCTAAAAGAGGACTGGACTTCCAATGTGGTGATAGGACCATTGCTCTTTGAGTTCTTGCTACAAATGGGGAGCTTTGATTTACCAGGAAACAAAGGGTTCAAAGAACCAATTGTGATATATTTTGGCTTAAACCCTCCCCCCACCCCCGACTGAAATATGTGAAGAGTCAAACTGGGTACCAGATAAGTCTCATGCAGGTGGACCTGGAGAGTACGCAGCTGTCAGGGGCTTTCATCATATCTTTCCGAACCTCAGTTTCCTCATCTATAAAATGGGATTAGGACTTATTGAGCATAAAGGTTCCTTCCAACCTGAAAAATCTTCTGATTCTGTGACCAAATTGGAAGGCCTGGGTTGGGCTCTCTTAGTTCTGCAGATTTAAATGAGTCATTTCTGAATTGTTGCCATAAGCCCTATCCTTTTCATTCAAATAGTCCCTTGGGGCATCTTTTTTTTTTTTTTAATTGGGAAAGAGAATGATACAAGAAGTTAGAAGAAAAAATTTTTTTACTATAATTAAGAAAGAAAATTAAATAGATCATGCTCAGAACTGGGGTTATAAATTAAAGTTAACTGATTCCAAGAGTGTACGCCATCAAAATTGGGTCTCAAAACTGGAAATTTCGAGGCAGGGCAAGCTTGCAGTTTGCCTAATCCAGCAGTTCCAATCTAATTTCCTGAGGATTCTCTGCTCTGCTTCGTCTGTGTTCAGTTTCTCAGGATGGGGATAACATGGCTGTTGCAATAATAGGGCCAAGCTTGACAATGTCCAGAGAGAGAGAGACTGTCTTTTCCTATGGCTCTTTCTTAAAGATGAAGAATTTTCCAGAAGCCCCAGCAAACTTCCCTGTAAATCTTATTAAACCTAATTGGTACATATGCCTATTCCTGAACCCCTCACTGGCAGGGAAATGAGATTATACTTAGACAATTTAGGCCTACCCTGGAGGTACAAAGACTGCAGTGGGGAAGGGGTGAATATTTGGAAAAAATATCAGGGTTTATTGGAATGAAGTGAAGAATGGTTGCTGGGCAGACAGTCAGTGGTACCTTGTCAGAATCAGCTGTTGAAACCTAGTGGGCTATATGATCACACTCTTATTTAACAGATGGAGTAGTTAGGCTCAAGGTCACACAGGTGGGTTAGAGCTAGGGACAAAGACGTTTCTACTCAAAACCTGAGGCTTCTCTATGAACATTTCAAAAGGTTTAAATTTTGGTTTATCTTTTTACCCAGAAACTCTACTTCTGAGAATTATTATAAGGATATAATGAATGGGAATAAAGAGTTAGAAATCATAATTTTTATCCAGGTATATTTTTGTGAAAAAAAATGGTAACTACCTGAAAGTCTAATAATATGCAATTAGTGAAATCAGTGATGGTACATACATACAATGGAATACTCTGTAGCCATTACAATTATACCATAGAAGAAAGGACAATGGGCTAGAAAAACATTCATAATATTTTGTTACATAAAAAGTAGGCTATAAAACTGTGTAAAACAGAAACAGACAGATAAAGAGATGTATACAGCATAAATAAAGAGATGTATACAGCAACATTTTACCTGTAGTTTTCTCTGTGTGATGGAATTGTAGATGATTTTAATGCCTTAGTTCGTGCCTCTCTTTTTTTTGGATTTCTTTGATGAGAATATATAACAAAGAATATCTCTGGTGAGAACATTGCAATCAGAGAAAATGTCTGTGTAATCATTTTTTAAAATCAATTCGTTCTATTTTCACTAAGAACACTGATTTTCAGACATAGCTATAGGTACCATAGAGTTCCATGTGGAATTTCTAGAAATACAGTCAGGAGTTCATCGTAACAGCCTCCTCAAGGCCTGTCCGCCATGCCCGTGAATTCCTAGGAAAGTTCCTGACCTCAACTGCCCTCAAAGAGGGGTCACTGTTTCCAGGGCAATGTTAGTGAGGCACAGTATGTGCGCTGAGAAACATGTACAGAACAGGAAACTACAAATGCTTTTTAAGACACTTATTAGAATAGCTCTTTCTAAAGTTTAAGTCCCTGGCACATATTTGGTGCCTAATAAATATTGGCTAAATAAAGAGATGTTAGGTAAAGAAAAATTATTAGAAAATTTTAAACAGGGAAATGACCAGTGTATCCTCAGCACAACGCCTTCTACACATTATATTAGGAGTAGAAAACAAAGAGGTGGCTCATGCTTGTAATCCCAGCACTTTGGGAGACTGAGGGAGTGGATCACCTGAGGTCAGGAGTTTGAGACCAGCCTGGACAACATGGTGAAACCCTGTCTCTACTAAAACTTAGCTGGGCATCTGTAGTCTCAGCTACTCGGGAGGCTGAGGCAGGAGAATTGCTTGAACCTGAGAGGTGGAGGTTGCAGTAAGCCGAGATCGTTCCACTGTACTCCAGCATGGGAAACAAGAGCAAAACTCTGTCTCAAAAAAAAAAAAGTAGAAAACAGAACGACTCATGCACTCCCTTTTTCTGGAATTGTTCCTGGATATCCTGACCACCCAAGTCTGGCAGAGTTCTCCTACATTTATCCCAGTTGTCACAGATGACAGGAACTTTCTCTTCTGCTGACCTTCGGCTCCTGGTGATCCTGTCTTCTTCACAGATGGAAAGTACCCAGGAAACAGGATAACCAAAAAAAAAAAAAAAAAGAAATCACATTTTTCTGCTTCAAAGCAATCACCAAAGTTAAAAGCCCAACGCCTGAAGGAATTTAAGGACCAAAGTTATTCAGGTCAGAAGCTAAAAGGAGGTGACCTACCCTCTGCCCACGGATCCCAGGCTTCAAATAGGTAAAGGTCGGCGGCTGCCAGGTCCTGAGCAAACATCATCAAAGAGCACATCCAAGAGTACCCCAGTGCTCACTCTGCTTTGAAGACAAACAGCCCTCCTAATTAGAAACAGCTTCATTCACAAGCCCAATGTCCATGCTTCCCTTCCAATTATTTTCAGACACATCATAAAGGATCATTAGTGGCAATGTGAAATATGATGGGTTGTTTTTTTAAAGGAATTTGTCCATTCTTATGAGTTCAGTTTGATATGAAGAAGACTGCAATCTGCTTATTCCTAAGAGATTTTTGGAGCAGGAGAGGGACTCAAAATAAGGATGTGTTTGACTTGAAATTCTGATCACCAGAAATATACCACATATTTGGTAAGCATAAAGAACAAGCATCTTATAAAAATGTTGAACAGGGTCGGGCGCGGTGGCTCACGCCTATAATCCCAGCACTTTGGGAGGCCGAGGCGGGCGGATCACGAGGTCAAGAGATGGAGACCATCCTGGCCAACATGGTGAAACCCCGTCTCCTCTAAAAGTACAAAAAATTAGCCAGGCGTGGTGGTGCATGCCTGTAGACCCAGCTACTCGGGAGGCTGAGGCAGGAGAATTGCTTGAAACCTGAAAACAGAAGTTTCAGTGAGCCAGAATCACATCACGGCACACCAGCCTGGTGATTGAGCGTGAATCGGCCTCAAAAAAAAAAAAAAAAAAAAAATGTTGAACAAGCATCTTACAAAATTGTTAACCAAATGTTTCAAAGGATCTAGATCATGAGTTATAGTTCTGAACTATGTGCCGGTCAAACTACTTGGGAATATATTGTTCACTTCTGGAAACCACATCTGGAAAGGGACATTGACCAATTCAAGAAACCCCAGAGAGTGGGAAGAGCACAACCAGGATGGACTGTAGACTTATTTAGGGCAGGTCTCTATCATGCCTTCACTCACCCTGACACAGAGCTTTATACATAGACCATGACTTAAGATATTTGTTGAATGAATTAATGATAAGTAATCCATATGTTATGCATAATTGTTGAAGGAAGTATAGTTGGTTAACTCAGAGAATAAAAGATACAGAGGACATGACAGCTCATGTCACATACCTAAAGGGGTACCAGAGAGAAGAGGGAAAAGATGTATTCTCTCTTGGTCTTTGGATCAGAATGAGGACTATTTAGTGAAAGCTACAGAAGAGCAGCTTTGACACAGGATTATTATTAATTTGTCTATCCACCATACATAACTGTGAGGCTTGGGTACATTCTCACACTCAAACTTTAATTTGACCATTAGAGGGATATAGAAAGAGAAATTTGGGCTTGTGGCCAGATTAATAACTTGTTCAAGAAATCTTTACTGAGATGGTGCCAGAGGATGCTGAGAAGCAGGGTGAATAAGTAACCAAAAAGGCAGGGCTTCTTCCCCTTTGAAGCTTGCAGTCTATTCAGGAATGCAGACAAGTCAGCAGATAATCACCGTGTGCACAGGTGAGATGGACTGTGATAAGGGAAGTTTGGGCGCCTCCTGCAGTGGGTGCTCCGGCATCCCAGGGGGCTTAGATGAAGCAAAAATGGGGAATGTGATGGTGGGGGGATGATCCAGCATGCGTATGAGCTCTAAGGCAGGAGAGAATGACACTTTGGAGAACCCTCCACAGTCTTTAAACCAGCCACACTTCCCACTTCCAGTTCTACCCACTCTTGGCTTAGGAAATAGTCTCTTCTTTTTGTCCTGCAAAGTAACCTTGGTGGCTGAGTTTTACTTTTCAGGTTCTCATTGCTAAGGCTTATTTTGAGGCTTAGTGACCATCTCATTCCTACTGCTGGCCGCAGTAGGGAATCAGACCTTTAGCAGACACAGAGCTCTTCAAATACAGAGTGAACTTGGGACAGCTAATCTTCTGGGTCAAGAGGAACACTCCACGAGGGACAGCACAGAATATACCCAAACTGAGAGCCACAAGTGAGTGAAGCTGTACTCAAGCTGACAATCCTGACATTCAAAAGGCAACAGGATGATGAGAATGTTCTGGAATTAGATGGTAGTGATGGTTACACAACTTGTGAATATACCACTGCACACCTTAACAAGGTGAATTTTATGGTAGTAAATTACATCTCAATAACATTAATAAACAAACAAAAAAAGCAAAAGGAAATGGTTGCTGGAGGAGGCTGAGCTTAAATACCCCTGGTTACACTTTTGGTTTCCTTGTATTTACTGGAAGGAGAAGGATTTGTCTTGAGACAAATAGTTTTTTCATCTTCAGAAATTCCTGACAAGCTACAACCCTGTCAAGGCATGAAAAATTTGATTAGTGCTGACTTGGTACACAGTCTATTAATTAGTACCTAAATAATTACATGTTGCCTCTGTGGCATGATTTATAATTGCATGCATGCTTTGATCTTTCTCATCGCAGGCAGCACTGACAAGTGAAGGAACATTTGGGAGGGTCAGAAGCTTGGTCCTGATTCTGTCATTAACCAGTACCTTGATGACTTCCAGGGAGTCCCCAAACCCTGGGTTTCTGTTTTCCCAACTCAACATGAGAGGCTAGACTCATCTGGTTTAGTTAGTCTCCATGATGGTTTAGTTTGTCTCCATGATTCTGTGAATTTCAGATGTTGAAAATCATCAGAACAGGCCTGAAAGATGAGCAGGCAGGAGTTATTGTCTATATTTTATCTATGAGGAAACTAAGGATCTGGAAATTTAAAGGGCTCATTAGCTTTTGAACCAGTATCAGAAATGAGTTCATCTGAATTCTAGTCCCAAACTTGTAGCATGAGAGAATTGTGGACCTTTCATTCCAGGAGTTTATCATCTAGTTGGTACTAAGCTGGTACAGAATTAAGGCAAGGTTACAGATTCTTGAGACACGTAAGCAAAAGAGACAAGAACATCAGAAAGGGCTGATATGACTCGGTTCATGTCTGCTGATGGAGGTGATAAATCAGGAGAGGTTGTTTGCTGAGAAGTTTGCATTCCCTCCCTAGAGCCCAAGTGGGTGTTGCCAGGAAACCCTGAGTTTTCCAACTTGGCAATCAGTGCACAACTGAGTTTTTATAGGAAATTGCCCAGCGCTTTGGCAATTTTATGTGGTATAAATATGGTTTTGAAATGCTATATATTAGCTTAGCAAAAGGCGGAAACATTTTGGAACCCACGGATTTGGGAGATCTGCTGCCATTGCTATTATAATTACTTTTAGCAGAATTGTACACTATGACATTAAATTGCTCAAAAAGATTCAATTTTCTAATCTTTGAGACTTCTTAAAAAGGAATGAACCCCAAGGAGAGTGAAAGTGGATTTCAAAAAGCAGTTTATTCTGAATTTAAAAAAAAAAAATCATTCCTGGCTCTGTATCTAACAAACTGGCTGTGCATCCTCAGACAATTCACTTGATGTCTCAGATCCTCAATTTCAACGGCAAATAAAGGGGTTAGAGGAGATCATCTTTAAAGCCCAACTCAGCTCTAACATATTATCATTGGCTACCACAAACTTGTCCACATTCTTTTCTCTAACTCTTGGGGATTGCTGCTCTTCCAGCCTTTACAAATATAACCTTTCATTGTCACACTCATTCTTCCTTGTCCTAAAAACAGGCCCAGGCATAGTCTGGTACCACTCCTGAGAGCTATAGCAGGTGGCACCTAGTATCTCTACAGTAACTATCTATATACTCCTAGGGAAAGTTATCTCACAGAAGCATAGAGAGCCTGACCTCACCTAGAAAGACAATAAGGTATAATGATTGAAAGCATAGGCTCTAAAGTCAGGCAGACCTGGGTGAATCTGCCACCTACTAGAGACCTTGGGCAAGCAAGTTTGCCATGCCTGGTACCTAGTGAGTGTTGTGGGCCTCTATTCTGGAGGGAGAGCAGGGCCTTATGAAACCAGCATGAGATGGTAAATGCTTTGCAGGCTGGACTTTTAACAGGAAATGCCACCCCCATTTTCTCCAACATCTCTGGCAAAATTGCTAACCCAAAGGTACCAGGCCCAGCTACTCATGAAGGCGAGAGAAGTCATCTCTATCCAAGGGAAAAATATTTGACTTGATGTTTAAAGGAGCAGTTTAGATGGTTATGAAGGAATAGAGGGAGAGAAGAGGCAAAGACAGAGAAGGTGATGGACGAGAATAAAGAACAAGAGAAGAAGCAGGAGGAGACAAATGAGAAGGTTAAAGCTGATCATTTTTAATTCATGATAAAAGGAATGTCTAAGCAAATTCTAACCATTTTATCAAGAATAAAAAACAAATTCACTAACATATTTCCACTTAAAGAAATGCATGGGCATTTTCTTTGCATGTGGAGTTTGTTTAAAAATTAGGCATTGAATGCTTTATACTTTTTAAGAAAAAAAATCTAGATTGATTCTGGACATGCACATTCCAATTGATAGACAGATCAAAGAGGCTTTGATTTTCTTACTGGTAACTTGACAGCAGTCACCAGTGGCTTCCTATGAACCTGTCAGCTGCTGTGGGATGGCCGAGCAGCTGAGAGTCCAAGACTAGTCTACGCAGGCCTGCAGCTGCCACATTCTGATGCATCAAAGCCACAGCAAGTTCCTGAAACATGGGCTCTGGATCTAGACACTTCCGGTTCAAATTTTCACTCCATTATTTCTTAGATGGCAATTAAGACTTATGACAATTAGACTTATGGCAATTACTTAATTACTTAGACTTATGGCAATTATTTACTTCTTGAAGCCTTAGTTTCCACATCTGTAAAATAGGGCTAATGATAGCACTTGCTTCATAAGTTTGAGGATTAAATGAAATAATAATTGAATGAGATAACGCATTTAGCTCAATACTCACCCATAAACAATTTTTTTGATTTTATGAGATGGAGTCTCACTCTGTTCTCCAGGCTGGAGTGCAGTGGTGTGATCTCGGCTCACTGAAATCTCTGCCTCCCGGGTTCAAAACAATTCTCCTGCCTCAGCCTCCTGAAAAGCTGGGATTACAGGCACATGCCACCATGCCCGGCTAATTTTTTAAAATTTTTAGTAAGGATGGGGTTTCACTATGTTGGCCAGGCTGGTCTTAAACTCCTGGCCTCAAGTAATCCCCCAACCTTGGCCTCCCAAAGTGCTGGGATTACAGGCATGAGCCACCACACCAATTTTTAATACATACTCAATTACTATGTTCTTTTTCTGGGAACTGTGGAATGTAGGACCCTATGATTGGCCCCAAGTTCAAAGATACAGGTAAGTAAGTATAAGAGTGTAGATACAGATTTTGTAGGATATATGTCATGGCCTCTGTCCCATATCAATTTAATACCTATTTTCCAATGTAATACCCTAAAATCCCAGAAGAGAAAAATTAGAAACATGATAAAAACTATCAAAGGTATATTCATTCAGCCATGCAAATTGTAAAATGATAGAAATCATTCTATTTGGTCACAATTTAAAAGAAGAAATTTGCTATAATAAACACAAACAAAAAAGAGACATTGAATGCCACCTGCAGAAGAATCACCAATCCAACTATTTTACCCTGCCCACCTTCACCATGTTTTTCACAATTGCCAATAAAAAGTAGTCACCATTTATTGTACCAGGCAGTGAGATAAGTGCTTTATGGACCCTGTCTCATTTAACTGTCCCCAGAGCCCTATGAGTAGGTATGTTAGTGCCATGCCCACATCATGAATGAGGAGATATGCCTGGTCAGAGAGGCGAGTTGGGATTCACACACAGCAGACTTGTTCCAGGGCCTGTATTCTCAACACTGCATGGTGCTGCTTCTGATCTGGGCTGTCAAATCTCAGCACCCAGCACTTCTGGCTTGGGTAGAAGGGAATGGGCCCAGAGGTGTTGAGAATGGGTCTCATGTCCACCTGGCGGCAAGGTTGGAACAGAAAGTATGTGGAGAGCCTGGGCTAAGGGGGAAGCTGCCGTGATGAAAACCAAACGCAAGCATTTTTGTTCTTTAAAACCAATAAGAGGAGTAAACTATAAATATAAATCTCAGTTATCATCATGCCACCCCATAGGTGATTCCCTATGAACTATCAAAGATATATGGTACTCTGCGTATACTTGAGGCCAATTCCCCAGCTTGGCACTCCAAGGAGTCAGGTGTTCTCTGAGCCAGATTACTTCCCCACAAACATTGCAATATGCCCAGTCTTCTCATTATATTAGATCCCCATTATATGGGGGACCTTATGTAATTTCAGCATATGGATTAAAAATGGGAATATTTTATCATTTGACTTTTCTCTCTAGGATTCAAAGTGCTTTTATTTATAGACTTTCACGATCTAACCAATTCACCCGAGAAGTAGGAAGAGGGCAGCTTTTTTATTTTCAAATTGTGGACTGAGAAATTGAGATATACAGAAAGAAATAAAGCTGCTCTGCAATTTGGAAAGCCATCTGTGATGCTATAAAAATGTCTCACTATACTCTCGACCACATAAATCACTATTTTTATTGCCTTCTCTCTGGATGAGATGTGGCTTAATTTGAGAGAGCTGTTTATCATTTGGCAAGCTAAAAGAGCCTAATTTCAAGTCTCCATTCTAGTGGGTGGTAAGAATAAAGGGAATTTTCTTTAGGGGAAGAGGAAATGATAAGAATGGGAAGGAAACGGTTAGACCTAAAAAAATCGATTTTGAAGAATTTTGGATAATTATGGATTTAATATGCCCAAGCATGGGTGTGGGATCACATGGAGTGGGTTTGAATTCAAAGCCACCATTATGACATTATGACCACTACTTAATGTTTCTTCCTACCACTCCCTTTCCACAGTGAGCCCATGACTAAGATGACAACAGCTTAAATGAGTTAGTGCATGATATAATTTAGCTCTGTGTCCCCACCCAAATCTCATGTTGAATTGTAATCTTAAGTGTTGGATGTGGAGCTTAGTGGGCGATGACTGGATCATGAGGGTGATTTCTAGTGGTTTAGCACCATCCCCACAGTGCTGCCTCATGAGAGAGTTCTCAGAAGATCTGGTTGTTTGAAAGGATGTAGCACTTCCCCACCCTTCTCCTGCTGGCCATGTGAATGTGTGCCTGTTTCTCCTTTACCTTCTGCCATGATTTTAAGTTTCCTGAGACCTCTTCAAAAGCAGGACCTGTACAGCCCACAGAACTGTGAGCTGATTAAACATCTTTTCTTTATAAGTTACCCAGTCTCAGGTGGTTCTTTATAACAATGCAAGAACAGACTAATGCAGAAAATTGGTACCAGAGAAGTGAGGCATTGCTATAAAGACACCTGAAAATGTGGAAGCAGCTTTGAAACTGGATAATGGGCCGAGGTTGGAACAGTTTGGAAAGCTCAGAAGAAGACAGGAAGATGAGGAAATGTTTGGAACTTCCTAGAGACTTGTTTAATGGTTTTGACCAAAATGTTCATAGTGATATGGACAGAGATGGCCAGACTGATGAGGTCTCAGATGGAGATGAGGAACTTATTGGGAACTGGAGTAAAGGTCACTCTTGCTATGCTTTAGCAAAGAGACTGGTGGAATTGTGCTCCTGCTCTGGGGATCTGTTAAACTTTGACCTTGAGAGAAATGATTTAGGGTATCTAGCAGAAGAAATTTCTAAGCATCAAAGTATTCAAGATGTGGTCTGGCTGCTTCCAAAAGCCAAACTCATCTGCATAAACAAAGAAATGACCTGAAACTGGAACTTATGACTGAAACTGGAAAAAAGGAGACAGAGCATAAAAGATTAGAAAATTTGTAGCCTGCCCATGTGGTAGAAAAGAAAAACCCATTTTTGGGGGAGAGATTCAAGCCTGATAAAGAAATTTGCATAAGTAAATTGGAGCCAGATGTTAACGGCCAAGATAATAAGGAAAATACCTACGAGGCATTTCAGAGACCTTTGGGGCAGCCCCTCCCATCACAGGCCTGGAGGCCTACAAGGGAAAAATGGTTTCATGGGGCCAGGCCCAGGGCCCTGCTGCTTTATGCAGCCTTGGGGACATGACATCCTGCATCCCACCTGCTCCAGCTCCAGCTGTGGCTAAGAGGGCCCCAGATATATCTCAAACTGCTGCTCTAGAGGGCGCAAGTCACAAGGTTTGGTGGCTTCCATGTGGTGTTAAACCTACAAGTACACAGAGGGTAAAAGTTGAGGCTTGGGAACCTCCAACTAGATTTCAGAGGATGTATGGAAAGGCCTGGATGTCCAAGCAGAAGTCTCCTTCAGGGGCATAGTCTTCATGGAGAATATCTAATAGGGCAGTACAAAGGGGAAACGTGGGGTTGGAGCCCCCACAGGTACACTGCCTAGTAGAGTTGTGAGAAGGTCATCATCCTTTAGACCCCAGAATGGTAAATCTACTGACAGCTTGCACCATGCACCTGGAAAACCTGCAGGCACTCAACATCAGTTCATGAAAACAGCCACCAGGGGATGTACCCTACAAAGCCACAGAAACAGAGCTGCCCAAGACCTTGGGAGCCCATCCCTTTCATCAGTCTGGCCTGGATGTGAGACACAGAGTCAAAGAAAATTATTTCAGAGCTTCAAGATTTAATGACTGCCCTGCTGGGTTTCAGACTTGCATGGGGCCTATAGCCCCCTTTTTTTGGGGCGCTGAGTTCTCCTTTCTGGAAAGGGAGTATTTACCCAATGCCTGTACCCCTATTGTATCTTGAAAGTAACTAACTTGTTTTTGATTTTACAAGCTCATAGGTGGAAGGGACTTGCCTTGTCTCAGATAAGACTTTGGACTTGTACTTTTGAGTTAATTCTGGAATGAGGTAAGACTTTAAGGGACAGTTGAGAAGGGATTATTGTATTTTACAATGTGAGAGGATATGAGATTTGGGAGGGGTGGAATAATATGGTTGGGTTCTGTGTCCCTACCCAAATCTCATGTTGAATTATGATCCCGAGTGTTGGAAGTGGGGCTTGGTGGGAGGTAATTGGATCATAAGGGTAGTTTCTAATGGTTTAGCACCATTCACCCAATTCTGTCTCATGATAGAGTTCTCAGAAAATCTGGTTGTTTGAAAGTGCATAGCATCTCCATCACCTGTTTCCCCTTCACCTTCTGCCATGATTGTAAGTTTCTTGAGGCCTCCCTAGAAGCAGAAGCCTATAGAGCCCACAGAACCATGAGCTGATTAACCATCTTTTCTTTAGAAATTACCCAGTCTCAGGTAGTTCTTTGTGGCAAGGTAAGAATGGACTAATACAGTGCATCACTAGGGTAGCACAAAGGAGAGGGCCCTGAAGCAGAGGAGAGATAAACAGCTCATTTTTTTCATCTTTCTCAATACTTCTTGCTCCTTCTCTGTTGTTATCATCCATTTTTCTTTTCATCCCATTTCCTCTTTTTTCCCTTTCATTTCCTCATTTTGGGACAGCAAGACGTCATGTTCTTGCTGCCAACAGTTACAACATTTTCAGTAGTCATGACAGCCACAAAGCCAGGGCTGGACCTGTCCAGAGGTCTGATCTGCAGCAGGAAGGAGTCTATAGTGTGCAGGGGGTTGATCTGCAGCAAGGGGAGTCTGTAGTGTGCAGGGGGTCTCCAGCTGTCACTTAGATCCCAAGCTGCCCCTTTACTTTTAATTTTGCTCACAGTGCCTTTTGTCAAGGCAATTTAAAGTTTAGGGATAGGTAGTCTCATCTGTCAATCTTTTCTTTACTTTAGGGTTTCCAGGTTTGTGTCTTACTTAGGAGGGCCTTCCCAATGCTAAAATTATATATGTAAACAGATATGCCACATTTGCCTAAACAGAAATTTGGGCAGGCTGGCGCATTTGAAACAGGGCTATCTCCTAAACTTTGAAACGTGTGGGTAGCATGCATATGATTGAACTCTAAGATCTCCTTTCTTTGGAAAAGGCCTTCTAGCTCCCTCACTCATTGCCTCTGCCCCCCAGCTCCACCCTAGCCGTTTCGTCTTAGGGTGGGGGAGCATTCAGTTGCTGGGGCCAGAAACCCACTCAGAATAACTTAAGTAAGTGGGAATTACTTGCACATTGATAAGAGAATACTATGAAACCCAGTTTGAGGAATTCCATCTGGGGCGCTGAAGGGCTAGAGTCTGGGGCGCTGAAGGGCTAGAGTCTGGAGCTGCTCTTCCTCCTCCCTTTCTCTCAGTTATCTTCATGGAGTTATCTGCTCCATCCTCTCCCTCCAGTCCAGCATACTTTGTTACCACATGACCTTAAATGACTGTCTGACAGTCTTTGAGCCCACGGAATCTTGTGAGTCTAGCACTCACAGACAACAAATGCCCTCAGGCTCCCTGTGTCCCAACTCCAAGTTCTAGATAAAGAGGTCCGATTGGTTAAAGTAGATCATGTCTAAAATGGGTCTATTCTCAATTCAATTATTGATGAGGGCCATGAGCCACATGATTGCCCCTTGGGGTAGTGGGCAAGGTAAGATTCACAAAGAAGATGTGGTGGGGAGGAAATGACCTCTGTAACTCTGTGGTCCAGTTCTCACACCCATATTGTGATTTTTGCTCCCCTTCAAGTTTGCCCTTGATGTTGTCTCTAACTGAATTCTGTTTTCTCCTATGGTTAGATATATACCACATCCAAGACCTTTTAGGGATGGGCCGTAGTACTGTCCCCTGGGGGAAGCTCTGATCTAAGACTGCACCCTCGTGGAAATTAAGCAGAAGGGGAAAGCCCAGGCTACAGATGGAGAAGGATGAATAATTCCAGCAGCCATAGCCAAGGGGACTCCTCGAGATGTAGGGACTGTTTACGTGGCCACTCACTGTCACGGGCCCCAATGGGGTGGGGTGATGAAGGACATACAAAGGTTGCTCGAGTGCATTTCTGGTTTTGCTTCCTACTGCAAATGACTCTTGTCATATGACTGGGGGAGTGTGGTGGTGGCAATAAGCAGAAAAAGCTGAGTCTAAGAGTTGCTTTCTGAATTCTTTTATTAGGGTCAATGTAATCTTAAAATGTTGCCTTTTGAGAAAAGAAAGCTTTTCTGTTTTCTACAGCCAGACTAAGGATTTGGTGATGAATGGTAGGTGGGAACATGATGGGACCCAGACTGGTTATACGGCCTCTGTGAGGCTCAATTCTTTTATCGCTAAAAGAGAGAAATGTCTACCTGGTGAGAGAAGATGTCTTGGGAGCCCACTAAACTCTAACATAATGTTATTATACAGTAAGTTCTCACTTAATGTCATTGATAGGTTCTTGGAAACTACAAGTTTAAGCAAAATGACATATAACAAAAACATTTTTTTCTCATCAATATTGCAACAAAACATTGAAGGAAATGACATTATTTATGGACATGCTGTGTGTTGTTTTGCTTAAAATCATAGATTCCAAGAACATACCAATGACACTGAGGACTTACTGTACCAGTATTATTTATAACTTACAAAATGGCTTAATATACCACAAAATATGCCGATTTCACATTAGAGACCAGATAAATACAAATATTTTGTTAAAATGTCTCTCTTCTTCACTTTACCAATGTTTACCAACCTCCTTCCTCCAGAATATTTATCCAGAATATAAAATGCCTCATCAACATGAGAGAGCAGCAGGAAGCACCCATTTGTGGTAACCCTCTGTATGGAGGAGGCCGTTACATAACCACAAAGGCACAAAGCTGTGGTTTTGAGAACATCTTCCCACGCCAGTTCTAAGCATTGACCTCGACAATGGTTGCTAACACAGGAATCAGCACTGGTGACTTTTGAGCCATCAATCATCCTCTCCTAACACATGATTCTTTTAGAAAAATATGAGATTGGAGATTACCTGTGATGGTTTGGATTTAGATTTTGCCTCAAGATTCAAGCAATGGTAAATAGGCTAGAGTTTAATAGGAATTAAGGTTATTTGATAACTCCTGGGCCACTGCTGATAGAAAAGGTTGGCAGTTTTGTCATTTGGGCTGCCTCTGATTGAAGGCACAGGCCTGTTTCATGAAGTTCTGAAACACGAGCATGGCGGTATCTGCGTCAAAGTGAGTGGTAACCAGCTTAATAGTATTGGTAACCAGATTCATTTTACAGGAAACACAAACACCAATCACTTATTCTTCCTTTTATTGCACAGTGGTCTCAAATAGTCAAGACTCCCTGATGGGAGGAGCTTCTATTCCTGCTCTGTGGAAGAACTGGGCATGCCAGATGTCCAGAAGGTCAGAGGCTTACATTCCAGGTGGACCACTCTGGTTCTCATCAGAATCAACTAGAGAGATGGGCTCCCTCTCCACCCTACCCAGAAGCAGTGGCCAACCTGCAAGAAAAGACAATCCATTGCCCTCAGGAGAACTGGTCTTACTCTAAATCAGGAGTCTGCAAACTATTTCTGTGAAGGGCTGGATAGTATATTCTTTGCCTGTGATGGCCTTCCAGTCTATCTCAGTTACTCAACTCTGTGATTTTCAAGCAGCCATTAGACAGTATGTAAATAACTGAGCCCAGCCCCATCTGGCCCTCCACCCACAGGCCATAGTTTGCTGATTCCTGCAAGAGTGAAACTCTTTACAAACTAGAGAGTTCCATGCTTGAACATGGGCCCAGAAAATACAGGAAGGCAAACCTCACACTTTGGCAGTTGTGTGTCTCCTAAGTGCTTTGGACAGTGTTGACTTCCAACTCCTAGGAGGGGCCTTGGGCACCAACCATATGTTGGCCCAGGAAGAAGAGGACTCTTGGGAATGAGAGTCAGAGAATGGGTACCAGGTGCCCTTCAGAGCCCTCAGCCTTCAGACTGACACATCAACAGATCATAGTCTCCTAAATTCTCTGGGTTAAAGCATGGGAGCCACACTTACCCTGCCAGGCTGAAGCCCTGATTCTTGGATGGAGCTAGCAGTAGCCATGCAGAAAGGTCATGTGGCTAGTACAGGAGAAAGAATGCTAGGTGGCACCTGGTCGGCAACTTGCCAATATCATATTTCTCAATTGTATCACCAAATGTGTATTATCGTCCCGTCTTAGAGAGAAGAAATATGAGCCTCTCCTGCCAAACAGAAAGTTTCAGGCAGCAGAAGGATGACCTTGGCAGACAGGGAGGTGTCCTTTTCTTGTGCCTTTCCTTCAACCTGCCTGACCCCGGTTCTACTCGGCAGCGACCCATGCTCCCCTGACCACTTGTCTCCAGCAGAGCTGTGATTTACCCACCTTGCTCCATCTGAGACCTGCGCCCAGGCCACTTTCCTCACTCCATCCTGGGCTGGCAGAACTACCCCATTTGGAGATTCTTTTCTAGGGCTTCACCCAAGTTTAGAAAAGCAACAAATCAGCCAGCGTGCAGACCAGCCTATCCTTTTAAAGAATGTCTTTGAAGCTACCATGTTCTTAAACATTTTCAGCATATTTTTGGATCTTTTCATTATTACTATAGGGAACACTCTGAAACTAAGGCTATGGTTATAAGGAACTCAGAAGCACCATCCCCCAGTATGGTTCCATTTCCAAACGATTTCAAGAAACAGAATCCAGGCAAGTAGCATGTGAACAATGCCAAAAGATGCAACCAATACAGTGAAACTTTGAAATGTTAGAGAGATGAAGGAGGTTGGAAATTACCCTCTTAAGTTTGTTCTTTTAGCTTGTTATTTATTTTTAAAGTACTGCTTGTGCAGAACCCAAGGACAGCTGCACAGTTACTACATATTTATATCTACTGCCTCCTGAAGACATTAAATGTAAACAGCTGCAGCAGGGTCTTGGTAACTGTCCAGCAGAAGCACAAATTAGAAAAAATACAAAATAAGCTTCCCTGAGCCCATGAATTTACCATATCATGAATATGTAAGATACATTAATTAGTTCATTAATAGGCTCCAAGACATTGCAGATGCTGGGTGTGTGGGGTGGTGTGTGGACAGGCACCACTGACGCAAAAGTCAGTGTGCGTGGGACCCTTTGCCAAACTCTGGGGCCTGTGTGGGTTGAGGCACATATGTTGGGGCCTCCATCAGGGCTGGATGGAGGCCTGGGCAGGACACGGTGGTCTGGGGCTGAAGAGTACAACATACAACTCCACAGGGGCCTCGGACCTTAGCATGTGTGCAGGGTAGTATGTTTGGGCAGTGTGTGTCTGCTCTGAGAGTCTTCTACAGCTGAGAACCTGGAGTCCCCAAGGAATAGGGGGATACCAGCATGGAAGAGCCAAAAATGCTAATCTGCCTTCAAAATTCAGCATACACTGGGGATATCATGATTCCAAGCAGAAGTGCTAAAAGAAATGCAGTTCACCAAGGCATGGAGTTCAAGTGCCTCGTCCCAGGACTTAGGGAGCATTGACACTTTCCTGAGGTCCTTTAAATGATGCAACTATCAAGCCTCTTTTGAAGATCTTTTTAAAATACCTTTTCTTGTTGCATTGTCTTGTGGTTTTTAAGGAAACATAGGCTCTTGGGTGAACTGTTTTATAACTACAACATTTGCTGTAAGTAGGTGCTCATATTCTCTTAGTGTAATAACACCAAGAAGCTGAAAGAAGTCAGAGATCTCTGTGAGGAAAATGGCTTCAGAATATGCTCCTCAGGCTGCCATAGATCTGACACCCCAAAAACATCTGGAAGGCAGAATGGAGTTAGATTCCATAACTCAGGCTATGTGGCCTACCTGCTGGGGACACTATGGTCTTCCCTGCCTCCACTCCCCAAGTTGTGGCAGAAGAGCCCCTTCTCAATTGTCCTGGGTCTGATTAACCTCGGTATGTTAAAAGGCAAGGGGTCATCAAAGGCCAGGATGTTCTTCGCTGTCTGTCATTGTGCTGCCGTTGTTGAAGCCTGGATTACCAACCGAGATTTCAGACAGGTTGGATTTCCCTTCTGGTTCCCCAGTGGGGTCTCTTACTTGATAGGTAGCTGAGAAAGCAGGAGGCAAGGGGGCTTTAGTTCTTCTAGAAATCTTGATTCTTCAGAGTTGATTGATTCATCTCTTTCCTGGAGTCAGTGACAGGCAAATTCACAATTTTGCTCAATGCTGACAAATCCCAATAGAGGTGAATAGCTCAAAACTGGCCAGTATTCTAGGCTAGAACCTGATGGAGTAAAGAGATACAGAAGGAAAAGTGTCCTAACACAAAGCAGCAAAGACACATTGCCTTGGTGTCAACACACATATTTAAAGCTTGGTTCTGCCACTTAAAATAAGTGACCTACTGCTAATTGTTAACTTCTCTGAGTCTCAATTTGCTCATCTATAAAAATAATACCTGCTCCTCAGTGTTGCAGTGAAGGCTTACTATACAGTGACCAGCAGGCAGCTAGACATAGTAAGCAGTTTGTGCAAAATAGCTGCTGTTGGGATGCTTAGGTTTCACTCTGTTTAAGCACTCGTCTAGAACTGACATGCTGTTAGATCTATTTGACTGTCCTGTGAACAAAAGATAAATTATTTCCTAGGAGTATTTTATTTTTCTAAGCTAAACACTTGGTGCATAGAAACCTACCACTTGCATTTAATTTTCTTATTTTCCATAAAATAAACTGAAAAACCAGTGCTTTTTGTGGCCAAATTTAATCCTCAGACCTCTTTTTCAAATGCTCTTTGTGTATTTTCTTTCCTTTTTGGAAAATTCCTTTTGGTATTTAGGAAAATGTTTAATTTTGTTCTAATGGTTACCTTTGTAGTACTCTTTATTACCTTTTTAAAAATTTTTCAATCTTTTACTCTCTAATCTGTCAGTTTTAAGTGGTATCTTTTGACTCCCTATTACTTCTGGTGTAAACTCAATAATCTTATTCTACTTTCTTTTTTCTTACCCACTTCTCCTATTTTAAAAATTGTATTTCTATTCTGTTGGAAAATACAATGCTTAACTACCTGTCTTATACCCATATCTCCAGCCTTGTATTAGTCCTAGATCTATATATGAAATGCTTACCTTCAATCCTCCCACTGAAGTGTCCCCAGTAGCTTTTAGTTGAATAAAGCAAAACTGATTCTGCAGTGGATTCGTCAGGAAGGGCATGTGGGCACAGTATTCTTGAGTTCTTGGATCTTCAAAACTGTGTTTCTGCATCATTAATATTTGAAGAACAGCTTGGCTAGATATAAAGTTCTTGCCTTGTATTTTCTCAGGTTTCTCAAAGTTCTGTTTCACTCACATCTTGCTTTATATGTTGCTGAGAAATCCAGTGTCAGTCTAATCCTCGTCACCTTTCTAGCTATTTTATGTTTCCTCCAAAACGCCATATGAATTCTTTTCTTTATCTTTAAAGCTTAACAGTTCTACCAGGATATAGCTCTGATATGATTATGCCAGGTCAACTTTTTCAAGTGAACCCTTCACTTGTAGATTCAGTTTTTGATTTATTTCCAGAGAGTTTCCTTTGATTATAATTTCACATACTAATTACATTCCGTTGTTTTGCTGTCCTCGTTCAAGAACTCCAGTTGGACATCCGTGGCCAGTCTTCCACTTCAATCACTTTCCTCTGATGTTTTTACTTCTTTCTTTACCTTCCTTTTGCTGTCTTGTTGTTTTCCTGCTGTTCTTCAATGCCTTTTAGTAAATTTCCCTTTAAATTTATTCTCTCTTGGGCCTTATAATTCTGTCTGCATTTCTGGTATGATTTTGCCATTTTCTTTGATATCTTTCCTATGTTCAATGACTATCATTACATTTCTTCTTCTTTTCTTTCTTGATTCATTTGTGTTGCTGGGTTTTATATTTCTGATTCAAAGTGTTTTCTTTTTATATATCTCCAAATTCTATTTTGAGGAAAATTAATTTTTGTGGGAGTATTATGATACAATTTTCCTCAGCTTTATGATTCCCTCCACCTGCCCCTGCCCCTGAGTTGAAGGAGTATTTTCTTCAGCTGAATTACCTCGGTTCACTTTTTACAACAATTTTATCTGGATATGATTGCTGCGTTTCTGTACATCTTCATTCTGTGGAGAGAGTTCCTCATGTGACAGCAGCATCTCCTCTCAGTTCTGCCCTTTTCTGTGAAGTTTTTTTTAAAATGGAAGATGTTGATGGTGAGGTTAGGAAGAAAACGAAGGGGGCTGCTCTGTTTTTTTTTTCCTAGAAACATTAATTTGATCCTTTTCTTTCCTTCTTTCCTTTCACTGCTATTTCACCAAGGAGTACCACCACTTTTCTGTATCTTATTTTCCCTAAGAAGCAGTACTTCTCCAGGGCTGCCACTTCTGGACCTCACTCATTTCCAAATCTTTTCCTGCAGCTGGTGGTGTGAACTGCCAAGTTCCAAATTGTGCAGAGCATTTCTTAACTTGGTTGGGCTTTCTTTTAAGAGTGTCCATACCTTATGGAAGCCCTTAATGCCCCTCTACTATTTTTGATACAGTTATTTAATACTTCCCTACTTCACTTTCCATACCCATAGGCTTGAAGCAGTAAGCAAAAGGTAACTGTTAGAATGTGGTTCATTTTTCTACTTGCTGATAATTTAAAGCTTGTAGTATTCTCCAATTCTTAGTAATGCTAAAGCCATAATACTATTTTCTATTTTTGCTCTACTTATTTTCAGGGTTTTGTAAGTTGTACGGGGAGATTTGGAGTCAAGCAGCTGCCATCATTTTCCATTCCTGTTTGGTGTCCATTGAACTTCTTGGATTAACATGTTGATATTTTTCATCAAATTTGGAAAAAATTTTGACTGCATATTTTTTGAAAACATTTTTTATCTCTATCTCTCTTCTTTTTTATCTTGAATCTATCTCTCTTCTTTTTCTGTGAACTTTAATTACATTTATAGTTGAACCCTTAATACTATTTCACAGATAACAGAGACGACCTCTCTGGCCTTTTTTCTCTTAGCTTTCGTTTGGATACTTTCTACTGCTCTGTCTTCAAGTTCACTGATCCTTCCTTTTGCAATGTCCACTCTGCTGCTAAGCCCATCCAGTGAACTTTTTATTTTAGATATTTTATTATTATTATAATTTTCATTTCTCTACTGAGATTATCCATTTGTTTACTCATTATATTTATCGTTTAATTTAAACCTTTAAACATATGCATAATGGCTATTTTAAAGTCTTTGCCTATTAATTCCAACATCTCTGGGTCTGTTTCTGTTTCTTGTTAATTTTTTTCCTGGATATAGGTAACATTTTGCTACTACTTCACATGTCTAGTGATTTCTGATTGTGTGCTTGTTACTGTAGATTCTTGGAAACTTCCTTCTCTTGGCTTCTGTGACACAATGATCTTTGAGTTTTCCTACTACTTCTTGGGGATTCTATACATCTTATTTAGCACTCATTATCCTCTACTTGATTTTTGAATGTCAGAGATCCTCATGGCTCAATCTTATATTTTATCTTTTCTCACACTATCTTTTCTCTTTAGTCAGTCTCACCTACACCCTCTGCTTTAATCACCACCTATACACTGATGATTCAAAACTGTATAAATTCAGCTGAGACCTCTTCTCTGACTGACTCAAGACTAACTGCTACTTGTTTCAATAACACATCCACCTCACTATGTCCAGAACCGATATAATGATTTCGCTGGCCTTCCTACATGTGCAAACACACACACACACAATATGAAACAGGGAACTTCTTCTAGTGATACAAATTTCAGTGAACTACACCACCATCACTTCCATTATGCACGTTTCAAATATAAGCACCTTGACACCTCTCTCTTCCTCATCCCCCAAGTACATTCCATCTTGAAATTTTGTTGATTTTATATTTCCACTTCTCTTCATTGCCATCTCTCTCTGCCACTATCCAGTTTTTAGCTCCCACCATCTCTCACTTGCATTATGAAATAGCTCCAAATTTATTGTGCACATCTAACCTTGCCCTGCTACAATCCATTCTCCAAATCATTGCCAGGATTGTATTTTTGAAATGCAAATCTAATAATGCAAATCTGATTCTCTCTCTCTCTCTCTCTCTCTCTCTTTCTTTCTCTCTATCTCTCTGTATTTCTGTGTGTGTGTGTGTGTGTGTGTATTCCTCTCTCTCTCTCTCTCCATGCACACACACACACACACACACACACACACACACACACACACACACACACAGTTTTAAAGTGGGCTACCATTGTTGTCCACTGCTTTTTGGGTGAAAACAAAAATCATTAACATGGGCTGGTCCCTACCTGACTCATGCTTCCATGCTTTCCTTACTCTCTCCTATCCCTCTCTGTTGTTCTGGTGCTATCTGTTCTGGATTTCCTGGAGCATATCTGCCTCTGGTCTTTGCCTGTGCTATTCCTTCTCTATTAAGTGCCCACTCCTCTCCTTATCACCTCCTCCAGACCTGAAATCAATTGTCCTTTTTAGAGGAAGCATTCCCTGAACCCCTTGGCCAGTCAATCTCACACTTACGCTCACATTGGCACAATGTACCTCTCATTTGTAGTCCCTATAACGTTTGTAATTTCACATTTATTTCCATGATTCTTTCATTCATGTATGACACCCCTACTGAATTTTAACTGTCATGAAATCAAGAATGGCTTCTGTTTTGGCACACTCATATTTTCAGTATCAATCATAGTGTTGGTGTTCAATAAATATTTGTTGAATCAGTGAATAATGAATAAAAAGTATTCTTCCATGATTCTCTTTTATGCTCACGCTTAGCTCTCACTCTACCTTTCTAACAAATGGCCTAAGCAGAGGAGGATGCTGAAGGGGCTGTTAAGGCAGCAAGAAAGTCAAGTAACTCAGAAACAGAGTCAGTTGGCTCTTTGCCCTTAGGATTCTCAGAAGAATTTTTTGCCTCTGCCTTCAAAATGAAACTGGAATATTAAAACTGATCTTTCGGTCCCTGGAAGATGAACTACAAACCATCATCAAAAAATATCTAATGTTGGAGCTGGTGGCTCCCTTTGTCCTTCCCATCTGTAAGCCATGAGAAGGAATCAAAATGATTCTGTCATCAAGGGCATCACAAATCCTGAGTCTTCACCTAATTTTTAATGCTTCATGTCTAGCACGAGCACTTTCATTTTCAAGGGATTCCATACTATATTGTCTGGCCCCTGGCTGCGCTGGATACAGTTATCTTGGTGGAACAGGGTCAGCATTTGTAAGAGCGGGATATTGTTGGGGACTGCAGTGAAAAGAGTAAGCCTGGGGAAGGGAGGGTAATTACCAAGACCAACTCTGAAGCAATGTCAGGTGACCAGAAATGAGTTGATGTCAGAAATTTCTACAGAGATGATGATAGCTTATAAAGGTGAAAATCCAGTAAATAGTCTGGGGTTAAAAAACTCAAGTGAGGGAAAGTACAAAAGATGATGCAGATGTCAGGGGCAGAAAGACATCACCAGGCAAGTAAGGCCAAGGATGCACCCATGTGGACAAGACAGAATCTCTTTGGTAAGTTGGCTTTGTTGGTTTTAGTCATTTTCATCTATTCCTGATACTCATGTGATATTTTCTCTTTCTGTTTCTTGGGTGAGTTTTGGTATCTCAAACACATACAAGCAGAAAGACAGAAGTTCTTAGGTAGTTTTTTAGTAATAGAGTTCTTAGTTTTTTTTTTTTTTTTTTTTTTTTTTTTAGTAAGGGAGAAAGTACTGGGAGAAATTGATCGTTCCTTATACAAAGGCCTTCATTCCTCACAAAAATAGAACTTTCAGTCAGAAACTTGGTCCTTCAAAAAAGAAAAGGAAAGAAAAGACAGCATAAGCTCTATCCCTCTTTTGACTAAATACTGCCACTGACTCCTGTTTGCACTAAAGGCTGTCTCTTGTTCCACATGTCAAATGCATACTTTTTAAAATGCCACTTGGCTCCTTGGATTCCCCATTCTTAGCAGAAAAACAAAATGGTCAATAATTTATTTTGACATTTAAACTTAGCTGAACATTTTTTGGTGATTCAACCCCACAGATGCAAAGTGAAAAAGTTCCAGAAAAGCAAGTGAGAGCCATGAGATTACTACAAGTCTGTGAGCACATTTTTTTCAAGGCTTACAGAATCCCAAGGCTTGCCTTGCTTCAGGAAAAAGAACTGGTTGACACTTGAGCGGTTTCAAGTCACAAGAAGCTGAGGCCTGTTGAGAGGAGGGTAGGGGCAGGGGGCAGGTCACGTAGGGCGCGTCACCCACTTCCTGCCTCACCGCCCACCCTGAGATGTCTGCTGGGTGGGAGGAGGCTCACTGCCAGAGAACAGTCTGGTGTTTTCTGTTTCTGCTGCAGGAAGTCCCCGTTCTGCCACCCCTGCAGCGCTTCAGCCTGGAAACAACTTTCAGAGAGGAGAAGGGAAGCAAAGCTTTCAAAAGCAGACACCTACAGTGGGGTTTGAAGGGAGGGGCCCCTGGTTCAAGCATTTCTCCCCTAGACTTGAAAGGACACTTCAGATTCATTCATTTTAGTTTTGATGTTTCTTTAGTCATTAAGAAGCCACTAAGAAAACTGACCCTGGGAAGACAAATTCCTGAAGCTGAGTCAGATACAGCTGGCTCTTACCTCACCATCTGACCCCTGGTTCCCTCTGACCTCATCTCTTCCCACCTCCTCTCCGTCTGACTTAGCAGTGGCCACACTGACCTTCCCACTGATTCAAGAACGGCTCCCACTTCTGGCCTTGGGCCCCCCTTGTTTTCACCCCGCATACCTGTGTGGCTTCCCCCTCACTGCTTCCAAGGTTCTGCTCAGAGGGCATCCTGTCAGACTGGTCTTTCCTGGACACCCACCCTGATTATTATACCCTTCCCCTGTTTCTTTTTTTTTGAGATGGAGTCTCACTCTATCACCCAGGCTGGAGTGCAATGGCGCGATCTCGACTCACTGCAACTTCTGCCTCCCGGGTTCAAGTGATTCTCCTGCCTCAGCCTCATGAGTAGCTGGGACTACAGGTGCCTGCCACCATGTCCAGCTAATTTTTTATATTTTAGTAGAGACAGGGTTTCACTGTGTTGCCCAGGCTGGTCTCCAACTCCTGAGCTCAGGCAATCTGCCCGCCTCAGCCTCCCAAAGTGCTAGGATTACAGGTGTGAGCCACCACACCTGGCTCCCTATTTCATTTTCCTTTGTGGCATCTTTTACCACCTGATACATTCAATCGGTCTTGATTTGTCTGCAATAGTCTTGCCTGACTAGAATGTAAGATCTGTGCGAGAAGAGACTTTCTGCTCTACCCTTGGCACATAGTGGGTGTTCAAAAAATATTCAATGGCTTACTTCGGAAGCACATGTACTAAAATTGGAACGATACAGAGACCATTAGCACAGTCCTTCTCAAGGATGACACTCAAATTTATGCAGTATTCCACAATTTCAAGAAATGCAAATCAAAACTGTAATGAGATATCATCTCACACCAGTGGAAAGGCTATTATTAAAGAGACAGAAAATAATAGATGCTGATTAGGCTGCAGAGAAAAGGGAATGCTTATACACTATTAGTGGGAACATAAACTAGTTCAGCCACTGTGGAAAACATTTTGGAGATTTCTCAAGGAATTCAAAATAGAACAACCATTTGACCCAGCAATCTCACTGCTGAGTATATACCCAAAGGAAAATAATTCATTCTGTCTTAAAGACACATGTGCTCATATGTTCACTGCAGCACCATTCTCAAAAGCAAGGACATGGAATCAACCGAACAGCCCATCAACAATGGATTGGATAGAGAAAATAAGGTACAAATATGCCATAGAATACTATGCAGCCATAAAAAAGAATGAAATCATGTCCTTTCAGCAATATGGATAGAGCTGGAGGGTATTATCCTAAATGACCTAATGTAAGAAACTAAAACAAAATATTGCATGTTATCAAAAAAATATTTGGAGAAAGAAGGAAGGAGAGAGAGATGGAGGAAAACTATAGGAAGAGTCATGGCCCTAAGATAATACAGCACAGGCTGGGGGTGAGATACGGAATGAGATGGGAGCTGAATGATGTCTCTGAAACTAGACATGGAAGGCACCAAAAGAAACGTTCCTACTTCATCTTTTCCTGTGCCTGGGATAATTTAGTCCTGGATGGTAAAGATATGTCTTGGTTTCAACTGTGTTAAATTAACCTGGGCGATGTTACAAGCTGGCATTGCTTTGTAAGCTTGACCTTGGCTTTCAAATAGGATCTTGTTCATTGCTCAATGACCAAGTTACAAAGTTGCATAATATTGACCCACAGTCATGTTATTGCGGAGATGGCAATGACTGGCCAAAACCAGGTGTGCGCCTTACATTTCTGCCCAGGTGATACTCTCAGAGAGCTCCTCGCCATGAGAACTAAGTCACTGTCCCAGTGCCAGGATCCAGGACAATTTTGGGGCTTTCCCTACTGTGTGTTTTTGCTGCCAATCAGCTCCCAGGCCTAGGCTTCTGAGAAAGAGCCTACACACACAAGTTGCAGAGCTCTCCTCCCTTTCTCCCCTCTCCCCTTCCCCAAACCCACAGTAGCCTTTGCCATAGTGCTTATTCTTTTGACCTGTTCTGATCTGCTAGCCTAACTACTCCCCAGCCCCTTTAGGAAGATAACTCTTCCCTGACCCTCAATCTGAGGTCTAGGGTCTTCTGCTTCTGCTTTGTCTCACAGGCATCTGCCCTCCTCCCTCGTCCCCTAGACCAGACCAGGGCTTCAGACCCGTGCTGCCTCTGAAGCCCTCTCCCAGTGTTAGCTGATGGGAACCCCATGGACTCCTGTCTGCTATACAAATAGAACAGAATTTTCCTTCAGAGCCAAACCCAGCTACCTCTCTGAAGCTGGTCACCACAATGATTTTCAGTCTATGCCACATTCTGATCTCTTCTCTTGCCCACTTTTGGTGCTGCAGAGTGGATCATCTTACCTTATACCCAAGTCATCATTAAAATGTATCAAAAAGAGAGAATTAAAAAAAAAAAACACTGAAAAATCACCTTGCGAGTGTATACCTCAGAAGGCCTTTGGCCTAATAATAATGTGTAACATTAAGGCAAATAACCAAAACAATTAAATTTTTCCATTTATTTCCCTGAGTGGACTCAGTTGTAGATATATGGATCTGACCAGGGTCCTGATCACTTCCTGTTCCCAAAGACCACCCCTTGAGCCTGTAAGATCCAAAATCAACCCAATGGATTAATGTACAGGTCTATGCTGAGCCAGAAAGACATGGTCTCCTCTGAGATGCCAGGAAAGGACCTAGGGCTTCCCTGGGCTCACGCCCCTGGGTAAGCCATAGCCTGGCCTGGCCTTTTAGAGGTTGTGCACGACCAGCTTCTGTGATCTGTGTAGGACCTGAGGCCCAGACATTGCATCCAGCACTGACTGAGATCCAGTGCCAGCATGACAAGAAAGTCCCTTTGGCTTTAACCTTTACATGAAAAGTAACTTTGAAATGACCAATCCACATTTGTTTGTTTCTGCTTTCCACAGCCCTTTCCTGTCTGTAAAACCAACCTCCTCTTCTTAGCTTATCAGAACACCCATTCTATTTTATGAAATAAAGTGTTGCCCAATTATAGAATCACAAATAAAGCCAATTAATGTTTTTCATATATGTTTTAAAGTTTTTATTGATACATAATAATTATACATATTTATGGGTTATGTGTGATGTCTTCATATAGCCATAGAATGTGTAATGATCAAATCAGGGTGTTTAGGATCTCCATCACTTTGAATATTCATCATTTATTTGAGCTAGGAACATTTCAAATCTTCTCTTCTAGCTATTTGAAAATACACAATATGTTTTTGTTAACTATATCATGCTACTGTGCTGCTGAGTGCTAGCACTTATTCCGTCTAACTGTTTGTCTGTACCCATTAACCAGCCTCTCTTCATCCCACACACCCTTCATAGCCTCTGCTAGCTACCATTCTTTTCTCTACGTCCACTAAATCCATCTTTTTAGCTCCCATGTATGAGTGAGAACATGCAATATTTGTCCTTCAGTGCTGGCTGATTCTACTTAACAAAATGTCCTTCAGTTCTATATATGCTCCTGCAAATGACAGAATTTCATTCTTTTTTATGGCTTAATAGTATTTCATTGTGTATACATATATACTACATTTGCTTTATTCATTCATCTGTTGATGGACACAGGTTAATATTGTATCTTGGCTATTATGAATAGTGGTGCAATAAATATGGGAGTACAGGTATCCCTTTGAAATACTGATTTTTTCTCAAAATACTGGGTATTTGAATAAATACCCAGTAGTGGGATTTCTGGTAGTTCTATTTTTAATTTTTTAAGAAACTTCCCTAGTGTTTTCTATAATGGCTACACTGATAAATTAATTTAATAAGGTTGCAGAATACAAAATCAGTATACATAAATCAGTAACATTTCTATATACCAATAATTAACTTGCTGAAGAAGAAACCAAGAAAGCAATCCCATTTAAAACAGCTATAAAAATTGCCTAGGAATAAATTTAATCAAATTGAATAAATTCCTTCTGATGAAAGAAATTGAAGGAGACACAAACAAATAGAAAGACATTTTAAAAGACATTCTATTTAGAATAGAATAGAAAGACATTTCTATTCTATTCTATTCCATGCTCATGAATTGGAAGAATTAATATTGTTAAAATGATCATATTACCCAAAGTAATCTATGGATTCAATCTCTATCAAAATACCAATAACATTCTTCACAGAAATAGAAAAATAATCCTAAAGCTTATAGGGAACTACAAAACACCCCAAATAGCCAAGCAATACTGAGTAGAAAGAACAAAGTGGTAGGCATCACACAATCTGACTTCAAAATATATTACAAAGCTACAGTAACCAAAATGGCATGATATTTGGTATAAAAATACAGAGACCAGTGAAACAGAATAGAGAATCCAGAAATAAATCCACATAGTTATAGCAAACTATTTTCAACAAAGGTACCCAGAATATACACTGGGGAAAAAATACTCTCTTCAATATTGGTGTGGGAAAAATTGGATATCCATATGCAGAAGAATTAAATTGGATCCCTATCTCTCACCATATACAAAAATCAACACAAAATGGATTAAAGACGTAAGTGTAAGATCTGATACTATAATACTACTAGAGGAAAACATAGGAGAAATGCTTCAGGACATTGGTCTAAGCAAAGATTTTACGGCGTAGACCTCAAAAGCACAGGCAACAATTAAGATCTTTAAACCAAATTTGTTGTAATTTTGTCTTATGACATTAGCAATACAAGTGAATTTAGAACCATTCGCCTGGTCACTTGCCATAGAATTAACTACCTTCAAAATGTGTAATGACTTCACCACTTAATCCCTTACCATTTGTTATGGTCAGGAATCCTGTGGGCCAGATATTCAATAAGGACACAGTAGAAGTGGGGCTTTCACCCTGAATGAGAAATGGTAAGCAGACAAGGAGAACAGGAGAGCAATTAAAAGAGTGTTGCAAAAATCTAGACTTGGAGGGCAATTACCACCAATTATAAGAAGTGGTCAGGTTCCAAATGTCTTCAAAGGCAGAGCCAACAGGATTTGCTGGTGTATTGCACGTATGGTTGTGAAAGAAATAATGACATCAAACATGACTCCAAAGTTTTTGGCCTGAGAAGCTGGAAGTTGCCATTCTAAGATGGAAAAGATGTAGATCAAGCAGGTCCTGGAGGGAATTTCAATTCTAGTCATTTTAAGGTGAGATGTCTGCTTACTATCCAAATGGAAAAATAAAGTAGGCAACTGGATATACAGAACTGGAAATCAACGTTCATACATTTTGAGTTCTCAGTATAAATATGGAATTTAGAGACATGTAACAGAATGAGATCACCAAGGAATCAATGTAGGTAGAGAAGAGGCTGAAGAATGGAATCCTGAGGCACTCCAGTGTCAAAAGAAGACACAAGAAAAGCAGATTGAAAAACATGGCCTCCTGGAAGCTGAATGAAGAGAGTCTTCCCAGAAAGACTGAATGATCGCTATATCAGCATGCCCAGAAGTGGGGTAAGACAAGGAATGAGAAGAGAGCCCTGATTTGTAGAGTTTACCAGATGAAAATACTCCCACCAGTTGATTTCAAGCTGTTAATATGACGTCATTGAATGCAGAGTTTAGAAGAGATGCACACAGTTGGCCCTCAGGAGACACTGCAAGCCGATCTCAGCATACCCCTTCCAGCTAATGGTATCCATTGCCTTACCAGTCTTTGGTGTCCAAGAGGAAGCTGTTCAAGCACGTATGAACCTGGCATGGCTAAATCTCTGTCATCTGGACAGGGCCAAGCAATATTTATCTTCAATATGGCAGGCTGGTAACTTCCTCAGAGGGCAGCCCAAGCTGGGCTGGGCAAAAGGGGCTTAGAAAAGGATGTCATGGTCCTTGCAGCCAGACTTATAAGAAGGCCTGACTAGAGAGATTTAAGTCTCAGATGGACTGACCAAGCAAGTACACTAAGGTAATCTGGACACTTTCACAATGAAAAGCATAAGACTCTCTTTCAAAGAGTTGTTAAAACAAAATCTGATGAGAAATCCTCTTGGAAAACAAGTCTCCAGGCTTCTGGGAACCCTGTTTTCCAAATCTTTCTGTTAGTGTTCCTGCCCACATCCTGAGAATTCTCCATGTTCTCTCAGACTCCAGATCATAATTTACACTTTTCCTCCTGCCTAGGCCTTATCTTGACTGGCCTGATGACTGATACCATTTGGCAGCCTGAAATGGTCACATGCCTAAAGCAAACTACCATCAGACTAGGAGGAACATCAACCTGCTTAAATTGAGGGCTCTGTCTTTCGTTTACACACAGGAAGAATTTCCCAAGGTTTTTTTTTTTTTCCTCCCTCTTTGAAAGTCTTCAAATGTGAGATTTTCATTTTTCATAAAATAATAAAATAATAATTAACAAACATACATTGGTTACAACATAATCAATGCATGTTGAATGCAACGTACCATACAGGGTTCTATAAAACATGCCAAGAATCATTAGATGTCTACTTACAACATGGTTGGGAAATCTGGCATTTTCTTAGGAAAATAAAAAAAGATCATTCTGACCAAGGTGTGTTGCCCAGTGAATGTCTCAGAAACCAGGTACTGAAGGACAGTGAGACACAAGAAGCCCACAAAGCTGCACTCTGCAGGAAAGATCAAAGGAAAGGAAAAGGAATCTCCTATTTGCTTATCACTTCTCTGTCCTAGAATTGTTTTAGATACTACACCTGTTTAATTACATCTCAATACTTCCTATTACTGTAAAAAAGGATTTTCATACTTCTATGAAAGAGTGTCATTCGTCTTTACAAATGAGTCACAGAGTGGTGAAGCACTTAACCAAAATCCACAGAGCCAGTCAGTGGCAGAAGTGGGACCCCAACCAAGGAAAAAAATCTCCAAAGTCCTATGTTTAACTCTGACTACCATGTCACATTGCTTCCTTTAGACCGAGGAGTCAGTTGAATTGTGCCACCCCTCTCCCCAAAGATATTCCAAGTCCTAAATCCCTGTACCTGAATGGAATCCTATTTGGAAATAGTCTTTGCAGTTGTAATTCAGTGTTTTGAGATGATATCATCCCGGAGGCAGGGGCTGGGCTAGGGAGCCAAATCGAATGACTGGCATCTTTAGAAGAGAAGGGAAAACAGGCACAGAGACCCAAACGGAGGGCCACGTGAAGGCGAAGGCAGCCATTGGAGTTCTGCATCCCCAAGCCAGAAACACCAGGGATTCCCAGCACCCTGCAGAAACCTGGAGAGGGCCATGGAATGAATTCTCCTTCAAGCCTTCAGTATGAACCAACCGTGCCAACACTTTATTTTTTAGACTTTTGGCCTTCTCAACTGTGAGAGAATAAATTTCTGTTGCTTTAAGCCACCAAGCTGTGGCGATTTATTATGGCTACCCTGGGAAACTAACATAGACAGTCAGGATAGAGGGCAGTCTGCACAGAGACATGGGGGAAGAGAGAGAAGTAGAGGTCACAAAATGTGACTTCTGAAGCTGAGCCAATCTAGGGTTCCTGGGAAGAGCGAGCAATCCTCTTTTTGGTGCCCAGTGGCAAGTCCCTAACTTCTGTGTCTTGGTTTGATGCCAACTGGCGCATCATAAACTATTCAGTTTGACTCCGTATGCGAACATCTGGTCAGTTTCCTCAGCGTACTGGTTTCACTGGTTTCTGTTGACAGGGGCAACTGTTTGAGCAAGTTTGAGCTACACAGACAGTTCCTGGCATACTTGTCCTTAAATATCAGAGAACACTGAGTCATCCAGGTGCATCTTTATGAGCACACTGAAGAGATAAACTTCCATGAAATAAAACTGTTGTCATTGGCAATGCCTACCACTGTCAAAAGTAACTTCCTCAATAGCTCTTGGTGGTAACTAGTTCTGATTTTATATGCAGGCATCAGATAAAATGCAACTATTCTAATAGAATTCAGCTGTCATCACCCATTAACATGTCAGTTCTGAGGGATTTATTGTGGAATGAGAGAGGAGGGAAAACTTTATAGTCAAAGCAAAATGCAAAGGGATCTATTTGAGAATCCTGGGCACTCAGGAATGCCTGCAAGGAACTGAGGAACAGACTGAAATGAACTTGGCAAAGAATGAGAATAAATCATGCTTATGTCCAATTTCTTGTGTTTTGCTGTTCAAGAACAAAAAGTGGCCACTTACTGAATTCTGTTTAGAGCTTCCTAAGGACCTACTAAGAGCAATGTACCCCAATAGGTGGGCACTAGAGCTATAAGGATGAACGGCTTCATCTGCTCATAACATAAGAAGGCAAACTCTAGGGGTTGGGGGATATATATGTTGTGAATGAGAGTAGAGGAAAGAAAAATGACGCCACCTCCCTCAGCTTCTGAGAGGTGATCCCATCAAGAGTGCAGGGGAATTTTTTTTTTTTTCACTTTTTTTTTTTTTTATTGCATTTTAGGTTTTGGGGTACATGTGAAGAACATACAATATTGTTGCATAGGTACACACGTGGCAGTGTAATTTGTTGCCTTCCTCCCCTTCACCTATATCTGCCATTTCTCCCCATGCTAT